>JAOUQV010341846.1:0-10614 GCA_028565295.1 Aspidoras spilotus
TCTGCTTTCACACCCACTACCTGCATGTCTACATTGACCACATCTATATATCTCCTCTTTGTTCTTCCTCTCTGTCTGAACAGCCGAAACTGTTCTGTGGGCATGCGCTTTCGTATTTAAAGAAAACAAAACACAGCAAAAACACAGTGTGGATTAAACGGACGATAATAATTGAATGAAGGTCACTGGACTACTTCAGCTTTCTTGTAGCTAGCCTTCCTATGTGCATTAGCATGCCGCTGCAACTGAATCACATGCAATATAAACCCCCGATGATTGGTTTTATAAACAATAATCTTGTTTTTCTTATTTCCATAAGTAAATAAATAATATAGGAGACACTGTGTAAATAAATATATTTATTATTCTAAGAAAATATTTAAAAGACACGTCAATGTCACATGCATCACTTAGTAGTTAAGTAATATCCTGGGGATTCTGTGTATTTTAACTCCAAACGCGAGACCATATGGCACATGACCCGCGAGTTCAAACATTCAGTGTATGAATGCAGTCACTGAGTCTGGAGAAGTGTGAATGGGAAAAACTCATTCCTCATCCTCACAGTGGGCACAGTATGCCGCTCTGTTCTAACACACATAACACACAACATACTAGACACCACGGCTGGACAGCCAGATGCAGAAAAATATCAAATGACAGCCGCATAAATAAATAAATAAATTCTGCTGAAATTCATACCGGTTTTTATTTTCATGCCATTTCACTAGACTGGCAGCTTGTGTTGGGTTTTAACTCAGTCACTGACTCTTTTACCCCAGTGTTTTACACCGTGCTGCGCAGTAGGACGTGTGTCGCTGAGACTTTCTGCCACCTGTCATACAAACGCACAGGAAGAATGCAATGCGCACGTGTCTGTGCTGCTCAGATAACACTGAGTGATGAGTCTGACTTCATTTTTAGAAAAGTGGAAGATTCAGCCTTGCGTTCCGGAATGCGTTCCGGAATGCTGGAGGAATGGAAGCTGTTGTACGGTGTAAGTGCCATCTTTTTAAACATTAGCAGTCAAATCAACAAGTTTTCAGCACCCGGGTCTACTGTGTACTACTGGATCTATAGTTTTATTGTTGGGGTGTGTGATCGTGTACGCTAGACCTAGGAATACATTCAACATTGTATCCAAGGTTATTTAAAAAGTCCCATATCAGAAAAAGTTGGGACAATATGAAAAATGCAAATAATAACCTCAGCGTTCCTTACATTTTGCTCTTTGCCCTTAATTTCCCTGTAGGCAGAACAAACCTGGCTTGTGTTTTTCTGATCATTTGTTAATAAACATCCATTACTGCAACACATTCAAGAAAAGTTGGGACATGGCAAGTTAAATCTAGTATGGTCTGGTTGCCCCATCTGGGGCTCGAACCTGGGAGCTGCCTGCTGTTAGGCAACAGCACCATCCATAGTGCCACTGTGCCACCCAAATACTGTCTGCAATTAGCAAAACGTCAGAGTAAATGTAAGAAACACTGTATTTATATGCATTTGTCATACTGTCCCAACATTTTGGGGGTTATAGATTTATTCATTCAGTCATTCATTCATTTATATCCCTACACTTTCAAAAGCATCAACTCTGGGTACAAGAGCAGGAGCATTTGTAGATCGGTTGCCACTCCATTGTAGGGCACACACATAATCAAACACACTAAGGAACACTGTAGAGACACCAATTCACCTGGAATGCAAATGTCTTTGGAATGTAAAAGAACACCGAAGCACCCAGAGAAAACCCACACAAACACAGGAAGAACAAGCAAGGCACACGGAAATTTCCCAGAGTCGTTCCACCTGGGTCCTTCTTGCTGTGAGGCGGTAGCACTACACACTGTGCCAATGTGCCGCCTCTGTCAAAAGTACAAGCTTTAGATAAATCCAGGTGTAGTTAGGGTTTACAGCGGAGAGGAATATCTCTCAAGAAACCATGAGAAAGAGACCTTGACAGCTTCAAACATAGCATACTTGACTAGTTAAACCTACTAGTTTGGAGAGGGTATGTAGTGCTAAACCACAATCCACAATCTTACACCAGGGCAATTATGGGCTACCCAGGGTTCAAACTCGGGATCTTCTTGCTGTGAGGCCTCATCACTATCCACCGTGCCACCCCAGGCATAATTATCTGAATCAAAAGCAAGACTTGGTCATAAAATGCAAATATATGACCAACTAGTGTTTTAAAAATAATATATTTTTTTAAACTCGTTTTAGGTGACAGTAAATAAACCTTTTTTTGCATATAGCATATAGTTTCTCTTATTTACCATTGTTTTGTATTGTTATTCCTGGGGCGGCATGGTGGATAGTGCTGCGGCCTGGCAGCAAAAAGATCTGGGTTCCAGCCCCTGATGGGGCGACCTGGCATATAAATAAAAATTAAATACTCACTATATCAGAATGAAACTGAGTGCCAGGCATTATGGGAAATATAGTGACTAATATTAAGGCAATTAGCTCAGCCTTTTCTCCAGCCCCGGGTGGGGTGACTCTGGAAATTTCTGTCTGGACTTTGCATGTTCTCCCCGTGTTCTCCCCGTTTTCTCTGGGTACTCTGGTCTCCTCCCGCATTCCAAAGACATGCATGATAGATTAATTAAGTGTCTCTGTTAGTGTGTAAATGTGTGTGTGATTGTGTGTGTATGCGCCATATGATGGACTGGAGTCCTGTCTAGGGTTGTTCCTGCCCTTGCGCCCAGAATTTCCGAGTGGGCATTGCCGAGACACAAAAACTAGGATTAAGGGAGTATAGAAAATGAATGAATGAATGAATGTTATTCCTTATAGCATTAAAAGAATAATAAAAATTAGAATTTATTCAAATTCTACTCTTTTTACTTCTGATATTGTGCGATAAACAGCATTCAAAGACATAGTGTGATTCAACCAGTAAGCTATTGACTGAGTGTAAGGCTCTAGTCGGTGTGCTATGATACAGTAAGCAAGAAAAAATGGGGTTAAACATTTCTAGGTCTGGAATAAAAACTAAGCACACTTTATTTCATGTATGTATAATAAAATAAATTCATAAAAAACAGGAAACAGGAAACGGTTTGTTTTTTTAAATATATGAATGAACAGGAGCAGAGCATGTGAGAGGAAAGCAGTAGCAGGATGGGGGAGAAAGAGCTGAGCTAATTGCCTTAATATTAGTCACCATATTTCTCACCATGTCTTGCACTCAATTTCAACACTTACAACACAGGTAGAAGAAGTGCAATGCCCAATTGTGACATAGTGAGTATATAATTTTTATTTATGTGCCAGGTCAAAGGGCAAGATGTGATTAATAAGTGTTGAAAATTAATGTGACAGTTATAAATACTAAGGTGACGAACAAGCATCGATTAAAGGCCAAAACGCAGAGTTTTGGAAGGAAATTTAATCTGTATCTTTTGCCCCTAGAAATGTCTGCCAAGTGAATCTGAGTGTACGGCCCTAGTCTGTGTGCCATGATACGATAAGCAAGAAAAAATGGGGTTAAACATTTCTAGGTCTGGAATAAAAACGCTTTATTTCATGTATGTATAATAAAACTGGGCACTCGTAGGCTTGTGGTTAAGAAACCAGCCTTGCGACCGGTTCCTTAACCACAAGGTCCCTGGTTTAATTCCAAGTACCGAAAAGTCATGGCTGAAGTTCCCTTGGACAAGGCACCTAACCCCCAGTTGCTCCCCGGGCACTGTGCTGGCTGCTCACTGCTCCGGGCACGTGTGTTCACTTCACCTGTGTGTGTCTATGTGTGTTTCACGGCACGGATGGGTTAAATGTAGAGGACCAGTTCCGCTGTATTCAAGCATAGTGGCAAAAATGTATCACTTTCACTTTCAAATAAATTCATGAAACGACAAACAGGAAACAGGAAACAGAAAATGGTTTGTTTTCAAATATATGAATGAACCCAGACGGTCAGATTTGGTGAAAGCTAAACAGTAAGTTCACTTCTGCCTTGGAAGTTCCTTAATACCAAAGTGTCTTCCCTGTTTTACTTCAGATTATAATGGATGATAAGAACTTTGTAGCTTGTAGGACAGAAATATATCTAGTGCTATCAAGCAATTACCAAACACCCTCAATTAATAATAATTAATTAATAGTGATTATTCGCATAGATATGTTTTTGTAGGAGAAGTATTTACAGATACAGATAGATTTGCTTGGTCCCTATTTTTAACCCTTCTCCAGTGTGACTTGAGTCTAAATTATGACATGGCTACTACTGTTGTTTTAACATCATTTGTTTCGCAACTATGTGCATTACGGTAATATTTATGCTCATATTCACTGTTTAATCTGGATGTTTTTAAGAACTATATTAAACATATAACACCATTAACAGGTGTTACCTTCCTTACATTATTTATTTTTTTAACAAACAATGTCAGAAAATCTCATCAGGTCAGAAGAAGCGTTAGTTTTCCTGCGCTCCAGGGTAAAATCCATATGTTATATCTGCCCATGCGGTGGAGAGCTGGAGGTTGTTTAACTGCTTTTGGTTTATACCTTGACATTCACACACACTGTCAAAAATAAAACTGACCAGCCAGGTAAAACAAAATAACAATACAAAATTAGCATGCTGTTACAGAGCTATGAATAAAAAAGAATAGACCAGCAGTGAGATCAGAGCATGTAAGAAGGAAGCAGTAGCAGGAGTGAGAAATGGCTGAGCTGATTGCCTTAATATTAGTCACCATATTTCCACCAAATCCACCAAATGTTGAAAATTAATTTGACAGTTATAAATACAAAGGTGACGAACAAGCATCGATTAAAGGCCAAAAGGCAGAGTTTTGAAAGGAAAATTAATCTATATCCTTTGCCCCTAGAAATGTCTGCCAACTGAATATATACCCCATACGAATAAAGACTTGCCCTTCAACAGGCAGTGAGCTTTTTGTATTTCCAGTGCCAGTCAGCTGGAACACTTAGTTTTTTTTTTTTCTCATCAGCATTCCATCTACAATCACAGAAACAAACAGCACTTATCCTTGACGAGGAAGCATTCAGTTTCGGCAGCCTTGCACCTGTTGACTCTAGTGGGATCCTCCTCCACAGATTAGCAGGCAGAAGAATTTTCACCCAGGGTCTCATGGAGCCTACTGATATGTCAGTGTCTCCAGTCGTCTGTATATGTGTGTGTGTCAATCTGAAATCCCAATTTGGAGAAGTAACAAGCAACTCAAGAGGGACATAATCAAAAGCAGATGGTCTGGCTGGGAAGGTAAACAGTATGTGTTTGTAGTACGCTCCCCGACCCGTTAGCAGATCTGTCTGGATGTCAGTATCTGCCTCGAACCGCTAATCTAATCCTGACTCAATTATAGCCACTGCGGTGATGGGGTTTAAAATGGTTCTTCCTTAAATGCTGGCCAATCAACATGGACCGTATCAGAGCACATGCTAGCAGGGTATTTGTTTGTCTCTGACGGCACATTAAGGCTTGTCTTATCCTCAGGTTAAACCAGTCTCAATATAAACATGGGACATGGGACAGCCATAATTAAAATCTTCAGCATATACACAGAGTGTATACAGACTATGAATGCATGTGAGAAATGAAATGCCAGTTTCGCTTACCCTCCATATGCTCCGAAGGTAAAGCTCCGTTTTCTTTGGGGCATCTTGGTATACAGGCTGATCTTTGCTATAAAAACACAGACGCTGGCAGAGATATGCACAGTCGAGAAGGAGGCACTATGTCTGTCTCACCGGACTCCGAGAGTGTCCAAGCACTTGTGTGTGTCCTTTTTCTTTCACTCTCCCGAATGCCTCCCTCCCTCCCTGTCTGCGTCTCTCACTCTTCTGCCTTCCTGTCTACCTCTCTTTGTATGTATGTATCCTTCTCTCTCTCTCTCCCTCTCTCTCTCTCTCTCTCTCTCTCTCTCTCTCTGTGTAAACAAGCTCTGCAAACTAGAATTTTTAAATGAAGTACATGAGCGTTCAAATTAACGCCAAAATGCATTAGAAGTCAAATAACAGGCGGAATCTAGAGAAAACAAAGTAAGTGTGCATTTTAATGGAAAATCAAATATGCATCAAAGAAAAAGGATGAAATATTAATATAAACATTAAAAAAATAAACAGCTGGCCGAACAAAGGAGAGGAACAAGAACGGCGTGTGGGAATTGTCTCCTTCTTTACAGTCACTGCCTTTCCAAACAAAGTTCTCAAATCAGTGATCACAGCCTCGGCTGGCTGCTCCTTCCCCTTTACAATAAATCAACCAGGAACAGAAGAAAGTGGAAGTAACTCGGTATATTATTTTGTAATCTCTGCCCGTTTTGGGTGATGTGAGATTTAAAAATAGTGTTACATCATTTGCACTTGTTTTTATCATCCATTCATTCATTTATTTCATTCATTCGTTCATTCGTTCATTCGTTCATTCGTTCATTCGTTATTTTCTATACCCGCGTAATCCTAGTTTAGGGTGACCGGGGAAGCCAGTGCCCACCCGGCAACAAACCTCAACATGGATCCAATAAATCATAGGGCACAGTCTCACACATTCTCACACTGACGGGCAATTTAGAGACACCAATTAACCTATAATGAATGTATTTGAAATGCAGGAGGAAACCGAATTACCTGAAGTAAACCTGTGCAGAGAACATGCAAACTACACACGGAAGTTTCCCGAGTCGCGCCAACCGCAAGTGGGTGGGGTTTATATCATAGTGATATTAGTTTGAGAAATTCCTGCTACATGCTAAAAAGTCTCTACAGCACTGTTCACTAACGCATAAAAAACAATTAAAATCAGGTATTCCATGTCCACAGGTGTATACAATCATTCACCTGGGCTCAGTGTGGTACTGTGATGGGATATTACAATCAGCCAATCAGCTGTTACTAAAATCAGCCCCCCAAAATGAGACTAAAAACCAAAAGGTGATTGAGGGTTTGCTGTAGCTGCCCTTCGACTCTGGAATAACCTGCCCTGGCATATCCGTTCTGCTTGGTCACTCGAGCTCTTTAAATCTTTATTAAAGACACACCTTTGCTCTCTGGCTTTTAAGTTTTAAGGGAGCCTAGTGCACATAGGACAATCTCTAGAGAAGTCTATAACCTCCATTCTTCATGTGGCCGTCAGAGTAGCTGGAGAACTGCGTAGAGAGCTTCATGGAATGTGCAACCAAGCGCAATTCAAAGAGTGAGATGCAGTGGCGTAAAGCACAAGGCCACATGACTCTAGAGCAGTAGAAAGTGGAGGTAAGAGTGATCCATATGCCACTATGCTTGCATACAGCGTAATTTGTCCTCGCATTTAACCCATCTGTTTAACCCATGCAGTGAAATACACTGGTGAAGTGAGCACACGTGCCCGGAGCGGTAAGCAACCTGCACAGTCCACGGGGAGCAACTGGGAGTGAGGTGGCTTGCCCAAGCCGTGACTTGGCTACTTGGTACTGGTAATAAAACCGTAGACTTTCTGGGGGCAAAGGCTGGTTCCTTAACCACAAGCCTCCGACTGCGTTGTTCTCTATAGAAATGAATCACGTGCAAACATCTGGAAATCTGATGTATTGTGTCAAATGTAAAGATTGGTGGTGGGGGTCATTAATACACTCCTAAAACATGTGGAAAGACCTGAAGATTTGAATCTGTTGTAGACATCAAGGGTGGGCTGACATTATATTAAGAATGGGATGTAACTCAAGTTCATATGTGTGAAGACAGGCAAGCAAATACTTTTGGCAAAAAGTTTTTATAGTTGACAATAGCTATATATTCATGTGAGTCAAGATAGTGTCCACGGTGGCGCAGTAGATAATGCTGTGGCCTCGCAGCATGAAGATCCGGGTTTGAGCCCCAGGTGGGACGAGTATGTGTGGAGTTTGCATGTTCTCCACTTGTTGTCTCTCGCATTCCCAAGACACAATAGGTAAATTGTTGTCTCTATATTGTCCATTAGTGTATGAATGTGTGTGTGTGAGCACTATGATGGATCGGCGCCCTGTCTAGGGTTGTTCCTTCCCTTGGGCACAGAATTGCTGGGTGGGCACCGGCTTTCCCCTTAAGACTAGGGATTAAGCAGGTATAGAATATGAATGAATACAGAAATGCAGAGTTTGGGTAAATCAGTGTTTAATTTAGTCTCCTGGAGCAAACCATTCAACAATTTGGTTCGTTTTATTTATATCTGGACGACATTTGAGTTTGGGATGATTGTTTGCTGAAACCTGGCAACCCTGCCTGCAATATTTCCCAAGCTGCCCTTTTAAGAGACACTTGAAACTGGGATTTTTTTTTTTATTGTAGCAGCCATCTTTCTTAGTGCATGTCCATATTCAGTACACACTATATGTCACGCTTTCCTGAAAATAAAAGGTCTGTCGAATATTAATATCTGTATTTCATGACTCAAATAAAATTCACTGTCATAATGTCCAACATTACTTCCTCTCGCACTCTTTCTTTCTTTCCTACTGCATTACATCATCAAGTACAGGGCAAACACTTTTGCTGCACAACAAAAAAAAACCCCAAGGCACGAGCACTTCCTGCTTGCTTCTCACTGGCATGCTTTTTACCCTCCTATCGGAACAAGATAGACGGACAGACTTCCACAAGGATGCTAAAGCTCATATTGCTCAGGAATGGGGATGGTAGCAGATTTCCTCGGGTTGTACTTGTTCCTAGATTTGCATCTATTAAGCTGATCCTGGAACAGCTTTTCTGTTTGGAGTTTGCATGTTCTTCCCGTGTTTGCGCGGGTTTTCTCCGGGTACTCCGTTTTCCTCCGGAATTCAAAAGACATGCATAATAGGTTAATTGGTGTCTCTAAATTGCCCAATAGTGTGTTAATATGTGTATGATTGTGTGTGTGTGTGTGCCCTATGATGGATTGGCGCCCTGTCTAGGATTGTTTCTGCCTTCATGCCCTTCATAATTGCTAAAAACAAATAGAAGACATACTTGACATAAATTTGGAGACATACTTCACTCATCAGTGCACAACTAAAATATGTGGGAAGAAATGAAGTGGGACAATTTGTGGGAAGGAAGAAATTCCCACATGCGCGTGTCCACCATGAAGACCAACAGTGCAAGCCTTGAACAAAGTACTTATTGGTTGAATTGGAGGGACAGCTGCCCCATCCAGAACAAAATACACGTATATCACGTATACATTTAAGTAAGCCTTTCTCAATGTCCCAAATGGACAGTAGTCCAATCAGTGGTCTTCATCAATAGCAGCAAACTCTATTTTCAAATGCAGCTTCCTGACTATTTGGTTTGTTTTGCTCAGTGCGCGCCATTAAAACGACACGATGGATACCTATGGATCACGCTGCTTGTTTGTTTTGCCTAGTTATGTCCAGTTCCTTGTTCTTGACTGTTTTTGTTTTGTTTATTAGTTTAATTCTATTATTCTTTGTTGTATTTGTAGTTCAACATGCGAATACTTAAGATTTCCGCAGTTTAATTACTTCTGCCTCCTCCCGTGTGTTCCCGAATCTGGAGAACGTTACAATGTACAGACTGTAAGCTTCAAATTAAGAAAACTATGACTTCAGGAAAGACTACTCCAACATGGACTCATTGGAAAGTCGTGAACTACATCTACAACATAACATGAACTGATGTCTACAGGCCAAGATGGACGACGCATTGTGGAATGCAATCAGGATCACAATTTCCGCATCAGCCATGGCTAGCCTCATGAAAACATTGCTAAAACAGGGAACTCTCACCCTCAACAACAATCTAAAGCTCTCTTGTCCTGTCCGTCTTCTTTTATAGACAAGAAAACGGGACACTGAGAATGAAGAAGAGAAGGGAAGAATTTGAAACGAAGCGCTACTGCAGGTTACTTGGTATCTCATGGAACATAATGAGCATGTCAGAGAACTGACACTGCCCTAGCAGGACCATGTGAACCCCTGCTCTAAATGGTGACCTCTCAGTGGTTCAAACATGTGGCATAACACAACTTGGATGGCACAGATGATGTCAAGTCTTGTCACAACATGGACAGCATGCTGTATATACTTGGCATCCATGGTGGAGAACGCAACGCTTGCCCCAATGTCTGGATCTAAGTAATGCTAACATTTGCTCTCATTCGTTCCTTTTCATACTCATGAGCTTGAGTAAGAAAGACGGGAATAACATTCAATCTTATCAAGATGGTATCTGTTGATGCTCCAAATCATCATTTTGTCAAATATAAAGCACATGCCCGTGGGGAGGTAGAGATTTTCACGATCTCCATCTCTGCCCTTCTGCTTTCTAGCAATCACAATTATCACGGTTAATGTACCTTTTTACTGCAAGAACTCACAAGGACAAAATAACATCTTTCACACCCAAGGAAATCCAGATTTTTAGATAAATAACCACAAACCTTCACATATAGGGCTTAGAGAATAATAAAGGAATATATCATATGAGATGATGAATAATTGAATAGTCATTTATTCATCGCCACGTAGATGCTTGAGGCTGGTCGGGGTGGCAACAGATCCAGTGCAGGAAGGTTGCAAGCAGGATAGTGGAATTCACATAGGAAAGAATTCCAGTACATAACCAGAGAGCCACAAACCACAGACGCACAAGTCTGTGATGCAACACTAGCTACGTTTACATTTT
>JAOUQV010341912.1:0-10611 GCA_028565295.1 Aspidoras spilotus
TAAAATATTGCAATGCACACAACATTATGGGTGACATACCAGAGTTTAAAAGAGGACAAATTGTTGGTGCACGTCTTACTGGTGACCAAGACAGCAAGTCTTTGTGATGAATCAAAAGCCACTTTGGGGTGTTTTGGAGGACCATTCTTTGCTTTGTAAGCAAGCATCAGTATTTCAAATTTGATGCGAGCAACTACATGGAGCCAGTGGAGAATGTGGAGCAGTGGTGTAGTGTGTGTGAACTTGGATTGAACATCGAATACAAGTTTCACAGCCGAGTTCTGGAACATTTGTATGGGGCGGATAGCACTCAGAGGTAGCCCTGCTAGGAGGGAGTTGCAGTACAGTCTCGAGATGAACCAGGACCTGTGTAGACTCAGTGGAAAGAAATTGACGAATCTTTCTTATATTATAGAGAATGAATCGACACGATCGAGAGACATTGGCAACGTGGGAGGAGAAGGACAATTGGTTGTCCATAGTTACCCCTAGGTTGTGTGCCATGGTGGATGGGGTGATTTGGACCTTGTTAATAGAGAGTACAAAAATTTTGCATATAACCCACACGCATCCTTGCTCTGTTTATTTCCATAATAAAACCATCGAGTAACAAATGAATACTCAATGGCATTCTTCTTCTATACATTTATCAGCAAAAAAACATGAAATGAACAAATAATGTTTTCAAGAACATCTACACTTCTGTCATGTACCTATGATACTACTAAAGAAACAGGATACAATTTAGGAATAAAAAGGGATTAAAAAGTATCTTTTTGATTATATTCTGTATTACATTTCTGTAAAGTGACAATGTTCCATTGTAAAAAATAAAAATCACTATATTTATAAGATTGATTTGAATGGAATAAAAATGATGGCGCAAGGTGGCGCAGTGGATAGTGCTGTGGCCTCACAAAAAGAAGATCGCGGGTTTGATCCCCGGGTGGGACGACTCAGAAAATTTCTTTGTGGAGACTGCATGTACCTGTGTTCGATTTTCTCTGGGTATTCCGGTTTTCTCCAGCATTCTAAAGACATGTATGAGACATGCACAAGTATGCCTTGTGCCCAGAGCTGCCGGTGGAAGCCGTCTTTCCTGTGACACTAAAAACTAGGATTAAGAGGGTATTAAATTGAAAATGAATGAATAAAATTAACAAATGCTAGTTAAGTATGCAGTTAAGTTTCTTATTAAAAAATGTTACTGTTGAAGATTTAGGTAATAAAGAATGAACAAAATATTTTTTTTCAACCAAAAGGACATTAGAAAGCAAATCCGTTATCAGCTGTGTAAGCATTGTGCTAAGTTAACAAGTAAACATAATGAAGTGGATAGTGTGGGTATAGATATTAATATACTGTACAACAAATCCATTCCATTTTGATGTTTCATATTATCAGATATGTCATAAGCTGTTGTTAATGTTTTCTGTTACCTTATTACTTGTCTATTGTCGTGTCTGGACAAAAAGAAATCTCCCAAAAGCAGGGAATCCCTCTGATCCATCATGGGTTTTACTGTGAAGTATACCAGCTAACAGACAAGTGTTCTTCTTTAAATGTTTACGTGCAAAACAACAAACAAAGCAGTCTAAAAAATAGCCTCCACTAATTTACTATTATCACACTCTAACAATTACCACAATGTGTATGGCACATCGTTTTAAGTTCCTGAGTGAGTAATAGTCTTATAGTATATTATGATCTCGCCTATGTTTTTTTAAAAATATAAACGTATGATCAAATGATTATGAATGCTCACACATGCCTCAATGCAGACAGTATTGAAAAAAAAATTAGTCAAGAGAGGAACCTAATTTAACTGGAGCTCAAAAAAAGCAGTTCACCGACCAGCTCAAGCAATAATATCAAGTGGGGGTTGGCAAAATATTTTGAAGAGTTAGAGAACAGCACACCAAATGAACATATGAACTGTGACAGCAAATGAAGGATGTCATGCTGAAGGCCGCTAAGGAGACAGTACAAAAGAACTGCAGGAAAAGCTAGAACTGTGTTTCTAGTGAAACCTTTGAGTGGAAAAAGAAGACATGTGAAGAAAAAACAAAGTCTCACAGCAATTCAGAAAATGATTAGAGAAGATACTTAGAATAGATAAGCAAGCCGAATTGGAATCATTGAGCACTGAGCTGGAAGAAAATGAATATAACTGTAATTGCAGACCTGTACTGCAGATAGTAAAGAAGCTCACCAAACAATTCCAGACATGTATCGCAAGAATGATGGCAAGAAACATGTAGAAACAAAAAAGGTGTTCCAAAGATTAAAAAGAGTACTGTGAGGAACTGAGCAGTAGTGAAGATGAGAATTTAAAGACTTCTTTTCTGCTTAATCCAGCTGGTGCCCACCGGCAACTCTGAATGCAAGAAGCACTTTATATATTTCACATTTTGTCTGGTCAACTGTAATTTATCTTGTCTTTTTACCATGGTTTTCTTTGGAGGAAATCTCCTTGTTCAGTGTATAGAGTACAGAATGTTTAGCAATTCTTTCTCCATCTTTAGTTTTTGTGATAGTTGTGATAGGGTAAGTGATAAGATAAGTTTAAGTTAGATAAAACACTGGCTATAATATCACAGTGTTAAGGGTGCGTATCCATAATTTAGAAAGAGGTAGTGAGAACAGTGCTGTCTACCTAGCTGAAAGTCTGAACGCCTTAGGCGGTGGTAGCAATCCCCAACTCTGGCATTAAAGCCTAAGCAGCGGGGTGAAGATTCTGACACATAGATGTGTTGCCTATGCTCAGGGGCACCGCTAGGAATTTTGGGCCCCTTTGAAAGTATGTGAATTTCCTGGTTTTTTGAATGTATTTATCTTAAAATATTATCTGATCTAAGACTAAGTCCTAAGAATAGACAAGCACAATGTACTCATACATTAAATATTGGGACAATATAAAGTTGGGACAAAATACAAACTGTAAATAAAAACAGTAATGAAAAACAATAATTTACAAAAACCGATATTGTATTCACAATAGAACATAGACAACATATCAAATGTCAAAAGTTCCAAATATTCCAAATATTGGCTCATTTGAATTTTCTGTGACAGAAACACATCTCAAAAAAGTTGGGACAGGGCAATAAAAAATCAAAACCAGATTGCAACTCATTAGGTCAATTCACAATAGGTCATTAACATGACTGGGTATAAAAAGAGTGTCTTGGAGTGGCAGCTGCTCTCAGAAGTAAAAATGAGAAGAGGATCATGCAGGATTCTGCACAGTCAAATAGTGCAGTGATGTCAGAAAAGTAGTTTGAGAGTAAAATTGCAAAGAGTTTGAACATATCATTATCTACAGTGCATAATATCATTAAAAGATTCAGTGAATCTAGAAGATTCACTATCTGTGTGTTAGGGTCAAGGCCAGAAAACCATACTGGGTGCCTGTGATCATCAGGCCCTTAAACGGCACTTCATCATATATTGGCATCACATATAGAATTACAAAATAGGCCCCAAAGAAAAAAACATAGAAAACATTTGGCAGAGCATAAAATGGAAAATGTGACAAAAAAGACCTAAGACAGTTGAGCAACTAGAATCCTACATTAGACAAAAATACGTTAACATTCCTACCCCTCAACTTGAGCAACTTGTCTCCTCAGTCGCCACAGTTGCCAGAAATTTACAGGTTGTTGTAAAGAGAAAAAGGTGATGTCTCACCGTGGTAACCATGGTCTTTTCCCAATTTTTTTGACATGTGTTGTTTTAACAAATTTAAAATGACCTATTCTTTCACTTTAAATGAAACATTTTCTCAGTTTAAATATTTGATATGTCGTCTATGTTCTATTCTGAATAAAAAAATGTTGAAACTTGCATATCATTGCATTCTGTTTTCATTCATTCCACAGCATTTCTATTGGATTCAGGTCTGGACGCTCATTGGGCTACACCAGTCATTTTGTAGTAGATTTAGATCAATGTTATATTTATTGCCCGGCTGTATTATCCAAGGTCTACGAAGCTTCAACTGGTGGATAGACACCCTGACATTATTTTCCTTGATAAACTTGAGAATTCATTTTCCGTTAATTTCTAGCAAGCGGTCAGGTCTCGAAGCAGCAAACAGCCTCAAGTTATGATTCTCCCACCATTGTACTTCACCGTTGGGATTATGTTATTATGCAGGTATGCAGTGCCCATTCTATGCCATACGTAGTGCTGCGTGTAGTGCTGTGTGTTCTTCAAGAACAATTTACCCTTGGTTTCATCAGTCCACAAAACATTTTACCAGTAGCGTTAAGGTATTCTTTGGCAAACTTCAGGCATGCAGAGATGTTTTCTTTGTAAAGTAGTAGCCTTCTCCATGGACAGCATGTCTGTTCAGTGATTTGCATATGGTAGACTCATGAACATGTTAACCAGTTCCAGTGATTCCCTCAAGCCTTTATCTGTTACTGCACTGGACCTAGGTGATGACTCTAATAAAGCTAGCAGATAGTTGGATTAGCCTGTTTGTCTGCTCCCTGGCCTTGGCTCTGGATTGTAATGGTTTAACTCACCGTGTTTTAAGACTATGTCCTATGCTGCAGAATAAGAGAGCGGCCCCTTCCTAAGTAAGATGAATACCTGGCCAGTCCTAACCTTATAATTTCTCAAATTTTCCATGAAGCCTACATTGTTTTCTGAGCACCACTTGGACATCCAGCAGTTCACTGACCAGCAGTTACATCACTACGCCTCATTGGGAGTGGGCCAGAGCAGATTACTTCTCCGGACATCGGCTTAGCTAATTTACACACCTCTATAATATTACTCTTTGTAACGTCTGACTGTCGAAGTCGTATATCATTAGCTCTAAGATGAAAAACTATCTTTGAGAACCTGTGCTTGCCTAAGATCCTAAGATTACCTGCTGTGTCCGGTGCCCTAACTCCCGGTAAACATGCTACTAATGCTGCTGGTGCACCTAAAGGCCTTGCTACTTTCACGTGCCTCATTATAAAGTCTCCTACAACCAGAGCTCTATCAGGTTTCTCTGCGAGCTCCCACTGAGGAGGGCTCTAATGCCGGAAAGGAGGAACTTATGTCCACCTAAGGCATCCAGACTTTCCTTACCGTAACAATTTTGCTATCACTGTCACTAACCCTCTCTAATGACTGTATACATCCGTCTAAAACTGATATCTTTTCCGTGGGGGTTCTACTTAAAGTGCAATTATTACAGATATAATTATCATTAATGAAGAAGAAACTGGCTAAATGATGGAGAGACTGGCTAAACATCCTGCATTCTACACATTGAACCAACTGAATGAGTGACATGACAGTACGTTACCTTATGCAAACTCTGTGCTATCAAATTATTTTAAATGGGTCTTAGTGCAGGTGTGAGTTTTACTAATATAAAAAATAAGAAAAAAACAAGTAAGAAACTTAGCTTTGGTTGAGGATTTCTTCCCGTAGCAGTCATATCAAATATTAAATCATAGTGAGACATTTTGAAATTTTATGCTAAATAATGGCTCATTTCAAATTTTTTGACAACAACACATCTTAAAAAAGTTGAGACGGGGAAGAAAGAGGCTGAAAAAGGTAAAGGTACAAAAAAGGAACAGCTGGAGGACCAATTGGCAATAGGTAATAAACATGACTGAGTATAAAAAGATCATCTTGTAGTGGCAGCGGCTCTCAGATGTGAAGATGAGAAGAGGATCACCAATGCCCCTAATTCTACACCAACAAATAGTGCAGCTATATCAGAAAGGAGTTTAACAGTGTAAAATTGCAAAGAGTTTGAACATATCAGTGCATAATATCATCAAAAGATTTAGAGAATCTGGAAGAATCTCTGTGTATAATGGTCAAGGCTGGAAAACCATACCTGGTGCCCGTGATGTTCGGGCTCTTAGACGGTGCTGCATCACATACCGACATGCATCTATATTGAAAATCACAAAATGGGCTCAGGAATATTTTAAGAGAATGTTATATGTAAACACAATTCACCGTGCCAGCCGCCGTTGCCAGCTAAAACTCTTCAGTTCAAAGAAGAAGCCATTACTAAACAAGATCCAGAAGTGCAGACAATGTCTATGGGCCAAGGTTCATTTAAAATGAAATGTAGCAAAGTAAAAAACTGTTTTGTGGTCAGACATATCGAAATTTTAAGTTCTTTATATGATGTCTCTTTCGGGAAAGACCTTGCCAAACCATATACTGCATCAATTACAGTATCATGGCTGCGTAGAAGAAGGGTCCGGGTATTGAACTGGCCAGCATGCAGTCCAGATAGAAAACATTTGGCGCATCATAAAATGGAAGACAAAAAAATGACCTAAGACAGTTGAGCAACAAGAATCCCACATTAGAGAAATTTAAGTTAAACTTTCCTATCCCTTAACTTAAGCAACTTGTCTCATCAGTCCCCAGATGTTTACAAACTGTTGTAACAAGAAAAGGGGATGTCTCACAGTGGTGAACACGGCCTTGTCCCAACTTTTTTGAGACATTTTCTTGTCACAGAATGTAAAATCACTTGATCTTTCTCTCAACATGATATTTTCTCATTTGATATGTCATCTATGTTCTATTCTGAATAAAATATGGAATTTTTTAATGTCTACGTCATTTCATTCCATTTTTATTTACAATTTGTACTTTGTCCCAACTTTTTTGAAATCGGGTTTGTAATAAACATCTCTAAAAAATTTAGCACTAAATAAAATAGGTGTCGAAGTCAGTACTGTGTTTATACTGTTTATACTGTTTGCCATACCCGCTTTACATTGACGTCCATTCTTTCCTCTGTGGGGGTAAATTAAAATGTATCAGGACAAACTCATAAGGGCGGTCACATATTTTAATATTAACTTTAGGATTAAATATAGACAATATAGTTATACTTCCACAGTCTGATCTTATTTCAGATGATTCTATCATCTCATTTAAAATTACTATGTATCAGAATAGTAGCGTTTCATGCCGGTACAGGTTCAAACGCACATTTACAACAAGTACTGCAGATAATTTTGTTAGTAAACTCCCGAATTTATCAACTCTCTTTGTATCGCCCTCCAACCCTACTGAGCTTAATCAGGCAACTGAGCACCTAGAGTCAATACTTCAGTGTACTTTGGATAGTGTAGCCCCAGTTAAAAGACGATTAATTAAAGAGAAAAAAACTAGCACTGTGGTATAATGATTTCACACGGACCCTAAACAGACCACCAGAAAACTAGAGCGTAAATGGCGTCACACAAACCTTGTTGTGTATCAGACAGCATGGAAGGAGATTCTTGTTAACTATAGGAAAGCTCTTAGTGCTGCTCACTTTTTGTTTAAGACCATAGCTAACTAACTAGGAAGAATACCACTGCAGAAGCGCTCCCACCATCAGGTTGTAGTTGCAACAACTTTATAAATTTTTATAATGATAAAGTTAAAAATATAAGGAACAAAATCAATACTGTAAATCTTAACCTGAGTAATCCAAGTCAACTAGACGTCAATATATTTACCTTAGACCAGAGATTATCATACTTTATTCTAGTCCAAGAGACAGAGTCAATTTCATTAGTTTCATCATCAAAATCTACAACATCTATATTAGATCCCATATCCACAACGTTACTCAAAAATGTATTACCTTTAATTAGCAATTAAAGGTAGTAATTTCAATTAGCAGTTATCAAACATTTGATTAAAAAACCTAATCTTGACCCCTGCCAGCTGTCAAATTATAAACCAAAATCTAACCTCCCCTTACTCTCCAAGATCCTAGAAAAGGTTGTAGCGCAGCAGTTATGATCATACCTGAATAAAAATAATATTTTTGAAAATTGTCAGTCAGGATTTAGGCCCCATCACAGCACAGAGAGAGAACTGGTTAATGTTGTAAATGATTTGCTACTGGCCTCTGATCAGGGTTATGTTTCTATGCTTATATGGCTTGACCTAAGTGAAGCTTTTGACACCATCGATCACGCTATTCTTCTTTATAGGCTAGAAAATCTTGTTGGAATTAAAGAAACAGCCATGTCATGGTTCAGGTCTTATTTGTCTGACCGTTGTCAATTTGTAAATGTAAATGGCCACTATTCTATGAGCAGTAGGGTAAAGCTTGGTGTCCCACAAGGTCTTAGGCCGTTACTATTTTCTATATATATGCTACCTTTGGGTAATATTATTCGCAACCAGGATAGCATTCTTTCATCTTAAAAATATTAGATCGGAAATATGCTGCCACTGAATGATGCATAAAAACTTGTCCATGCATTTGCTCCCTCATGTCTGTGTCACCCTCTGGTTCTACTCTGTAGTTATGCTGCCTTAGCGCTAGTCTGCTGGAGTTTCTGCTTGCTCTCTGCACAACTCGTGTTTGAATTGTCCATAAGATAGTTGATCATGTCTAACTCTCTTTATTCTCTTTCCATTTCTTTATTTGATGAGCTACACCGAAGCAGAGGAACCAGGAGATGTCAGGATTCCCTGTTATATATTTTATTGTTAGCTATAGAATTATGAATTAGATTTATGTTTTGTAAATATTATATATTACTGTTATATTATTATTGTCATATATTATTGTTGATTATAGAATTATATATTAGATGTATACAGATTGCATCACATCACCCAAATGATGATGGGTTCCCCTGAGTCTGGTTCCTCTCAAGGTATTTTCTTTTCTCAGGGAGTTTTTCCTTGCCACTGTCGCCCTCGCCACCGGCTTGCTCATCTGGTATAAAAGGTTTTCTGTAAAGCTGCTTTGGGACAATGCCCATTGTTAAAAGCACTTTATAAAGAAAATCCTCTGGGCACGAGGACAAAAACAATCCTAAACAGGGTGCAAATCCTTCATAGGGCACACAAAATCTCACGTTTACAGTTACACATTAACGGCCAATTTAGAGAAACCAAGTAACCTATCATGCAGGTCTTTGGAATGCTGGAGGAAACTGGAGTACGCAAGGAAACCCGCGCGAACACGGGGAGAATATGCAAACTCCACACATCTATTGTGCCACCATGGCACATATATACACATATATGTATATATAGTATGAGGACGATAGTTTGATTTCATTTACTTTGCACATTGATGAATCTTGAACAATTTAAACCGTTAAAAAATGATATAGCTTTTGAAAAACCGTTTGGCTTTTAACGCATGCGTATTCAACGGCGCCGGACAATTGTGCGCATGCGCAGTGATATTCGTAATTCCGGTTCAAAAGTGCGAGTCACAACCATTACAGGATTCAGAAGAATCGCGAAAACAGCTTTCTTTAGATAGACAACCTGCACTTACTGGGTAACAAATTCATTAATAAACCGATGCACTTATCATTTTATTTCTTTATTTAATTTGTTTATTTTTTTTTTTTGTTTTGTTACATATAATTACTATATGTCATTTGTCGCTTTATCTATTGATATTGAACTTGCGTGAAATACGTGTATACCCGTATGTAGGGTTGCCAGGTTTAAAAAAAGTCTAAAAACCTGCACTTCAGTAGCTTTCTTCTTCTTCTTCTTCTTTCGGCCTCTTACTTTTATCGGGGGTTGCCACAGCGTGTCAGTCTTTTCCACACCACTGTGCGAACTTTTAAATACTCTCATACTCTTACTTTATTAATTCTATTTTTATTCTATTTTACTGATTTCATGTATTATGTTTATAAGGGTGTTATTAGTAGTATTCATTTTTTTTTTGCTTTACCTGAGTTATTCAGATTGTTTTACTCTGATTGCACTCCCTGACGAGACCTTCACCCTTTTGGTCTTAGGACCGGACAATTTGGCTTTTCCGATTCACCTAGAATGCATGACTGTAAAAAGAAACCGGAGTACCCGGAGGAAACCCACACAAACACAGGGAGAACATGCGAACTCCACACACAAATTTTACAAGTCGCACCATCTGGGGATCATTAATGAATGGAAATAACATGTATTTTTCATGCGATTCCAACTTCATCTGATCTTGGGTTGTATTACTCTCCAGTATAAATTACCTGTGATGTGCAGCTCAGGCTGTATCCAGAGCAGTACACCCAGAGATTCGTTCACTCGGCTTGTTCTTTCATTCATTTGTCACGTGATGGGCAGCTCAGGCTGTGTGCCTTTTTTGGCAATTCCCACAAGAGTGCTATTAGTGCACTAGTTAAAAATGAACGAAATGATTTCCAAAGATATGTTGATTTTACTGTCTGAGATTCTGTAAATTGAGTCAGTAAAGAGACCTCAGTCAGGATCGGAAGAAATAATTCCAGCAACACCATATGGAGCGTGGGGGCACCCCAGGACTGTATGCTCATCCTATTACTGTTTACAGTGCAGAAAATGCACAGGTCAAATCTCATCATGGGGCAGTCGTTGGCTTGTGGTTAAGGAACCGGTCTTGCGACCGGAAGGTCCCTAGTTCGATTCCAAGTACCGATAAGTCATGGCTGAAGTGCCCTTGAGCAAGGCACCTAACCCTCAGTTGCTCCCCGGGCACTGTGATGGCTGCTCACTGCTCTGGGCATGTGTGCTCACTTCACCAGTGTGTGTGTGCATATGTGTGTTTCACTGCACGGATGGGTTAAATGCAGAGGACCAATTCCGCTGTGTGCAAACATAGTGGCAAAATGGATC
>JAOUQV010341963.1:0-10610 GCA_028565295.1 Aspidoras spilotus
ATCTTTACCCCTGCAACTTTCTAGTTATAGGCCAAAGCTCAAACCTCCATTTTCTTAATAAGGTTCATTAAAGTGTTGTAGCATAGCAGTTATTTTCACAGAAACAACATCTATGAACTCATATCAGTCAGTTTTTAGGCGTCATCACAGCACAAACACAGCACTGGTTACATTTGTTAATAACCTACTAGAGGCACCTGATCGGGGTTGTGTGTCTTTGCTTTGTTGCTTAATCTTAGTGCAGCTTTTGATACCATTGATCTCATGGTTTAGATCTTATTTGGCTCAATATTATGAGTATGTACAGTAGATTTATAGTAGAATGTGGCATCTCTAACGTGTGTAGAACATTATCTGTGAACACAATTTATCATGCCATCCGCCGTTGCGGGCGAAAACTCTATAATCTTTCTATAAAAAAAGCCATATCTCAACTAGATGCAGAAGTACTGGTACTGAACTGGCCAGCCTGCAGTCCAGACAGAAAACATTTGGCGCATCATAAAATGGAAGATGCGACAAAAAAGACCTAAGACAGTTGAACAAATAGAATTCTACCTTAGACAAAAATGGGTTAACATTCCTATCCCTCAACTTGAGCAACTTGTCTCCTCAGTTTCTACATTTTCTAAGTTTAAATATTTAATATTTAATCTATGTTCTAATTTGAATAAAATATGGAATTTTGAAGCTTTTACATCATTGCATTCTATTTTTATTCACAATTTGTTCTTTGCCCCAATATTTTAGGAATTGGGTTTGTAGCTCTAAGTACCATTTTCTGCCATTTAACTTTTACTATTGAGTGATTGTTGATCCCGACCTTGTCTCCTGCACTTGTCTGTTCTGCCCTGCTGGTGAGCTTCCAGTGAGGTCTCGCATTGCACACTCTTACCACTGCACACACTTTTGCAGATTATTTTTATGGACTGCTTAGTCTGTTTTTGTTAGGGAAGTGTGGTGGCGCAGTGGATAGTGCTGCTGCCTGACAGCATGCTGGACCTGGGTTTGATTCCCGGGTAGAGCGACTCAGGAAATTTCTGTGTGGAGTTTCCATGTTCTCCCCATGTTTGTAGTGGTTTTCTCCATGTGCACTGGTTTTCTCCCTCATTCCAAAGACATGCATGATTGAATTGGTGTATGTAAAGTGTCCTTTAGTATGTGAATGTGTGCACTACGATGGATTGGTGCCCTGTCAATAGTTGTTCCTGCCCTTGCTCCAGAGCTTCTAGATGAGCACCCAGTTGTTGTGGAAGGAAATAATTGAATGAAAAATGATTATTGAACACACAAATTGGTTTTGAACATAATAATAATAATAATAATAATAAATAAATACAAATGTATTGATCCACTTAGATTCTTTTCTGCATCCATTGAGGAGTACAGGGAGCAAATAGGTGTTAGGCTTCTTGCTCAGTGGCACTTCAGCCAAGAATGTTACTTGCCCGGGAGGGGAACAAACCTTGGACCTTTTAGTTCTAAACCCTCTTAGTAGAAAAATCTCTCTAAAGCGCCCTGTAGCTTACAAAAAATGAGACAAATTTCCATCTTGGCTGGAGTGCCCTATAGAATCCCACACAATGGAATAACCCTGGTAAACCATTTACATAAAAAATTAGATCTTAGTCTTATAACTTTATGATATTTTAATCAATGATGAAGATTATTTGCTCATAGATTGTGCGTCACATTTAAACTCTATTTAAACAGTGGTGCGGCATTGTCATGCAGTAAGTGCTGTTTTTATTTTTTTCATTCGGCTGTGCCATTTCTATAATGGCCATTTTGCCATTTATGCTTTTTGCTAAATTTAGACTCCATATTCTCTACATGTAACCTTTTAAAAGATCCTCATTGAATCTGATAACTTGTACATGAGCTTCGAGTTATTTTAAAGAGTATTCACCCACAGGGGGGCAGTAATGATCCATACCCTATCAGGAATTATTCATATTTTTTCACAGTACTGTCTGCACTTGCCCCATCCAAAGTGTTCCTTTATGTATGATTGAGTTGATAACTGACATTGTGATGCCACTGAAAACTAGAATTGCCCCAAGAACCTCGTCCAATGGACACTCTGATCTAAAAATGACAGTATTTAACCTGTCTGAATTTATCCAAATACTTATTTAAAGTCTAAAAGTGATTCCAGCATCTACAGCCATACAATGATGTTCATAAACATCAGCTTATAGTGATAAGGATCACAAGGGTGACGGATATCATGTGACTTCTTTGACACACTCTACTCATGCTGCTGCATCTTAGGGCAGTGTAACATGAAAAAGTGTTAATGTTCTTCTTTAATATAACTATTGGCTAGTGCCACAGGTCGCCACAGATGGACAGGGGGTTTACAGTATGCCCCTACCATACAGAAATCTAGCTTGTACTTTAATAGACAATCACAATTTATTATTATTATTATTATTAATTCATTTAGTTAGTCATATTTAATACCCACTTAATCCCTGCTAGGGTCACATGGAAGCTGGCACTGAGTCAGCAGCACACAAGACCTAAATTCCAGTGTTGTCTATGACTATGACAACACTGCACATCTGGCGCAGATACATGTAATGCCATTCACTAAACTAAATAAAAACATCAGTAATAATCCAATCAGTGCATGAACAGGCATCAGCTGTCTTTTCACATCACCTGACTGCACCACAGCGAGTTTTTTTGTAAATCTGGCACATGACCGGATGACACAGTTCATGGAGTCCCGGTCTTTCCAAGGAACTCACACCTGGAGCTCAACCCAACATCAACCTCGAAAACCTCATAGATCAATAGTTCTTGCAACAGTTTTCAAAACATTGGGCCCTTTTAACAATGATCAGGAGCCAGTTCTTGGGTGGAGTCAGGAGGAGGGGTCAGGCTCACAGTGCTGCCTGATGGTGAAACCTGCACCCACGTGGAGCTAAAGAGGGTTAACAGAGCGTCAGCCAGGTGGGAAAGTAGAGCCCTGAGCAAAGACGGAGGGTTGAGTCATTAGGTTTGTGATGCCAGGAGGGGGAATAGATATCCCTGCCTGTTGAAGCATGAGAATGTGGACACTGTGGACATAGGCATTCTAGATCCTTGGGGCTGGGGTAAGTATAACAACAGCCTGCCGTAGCACTGGGACTTGGACGCTTTGGACATGGGCATGTTGGATGCTTGAGGCTGGGGTGTGCAAAATCATAACACAATGAAGCACTAGAACCCACTTAAGTTCAGGAACATGCTGGATGGTGGCACACAGCAGCCCAGGAGCATGGACAGGCAGATGCTTGACACACTGCAGCACAGAAGTTTGGGAATTCTGAAACAGTGGAATCCACTGCATAGACGGAACATGCTGCAACACAGGAGTAAGCCAGTGCTTCATTTGCAGCGACCTCTGGATAGGGGATTGCAATGGGTGTGGCAATCTGTAATGCCGATTTTGAGACCAAACGCTGAGGACGACATTCTACACTATGTGGCCTCCCTGGCCTCCTCCGCTTATCCGGCTTTCCCTCAGCATGAACGGTCCTGAAAGGGGTGCATCCGCGAAAGAAGTGTGAGTACCTGCCTTGGGCAACTCCAGAGTTGGCTTGTTCTCCAGAAAAATCCCGGGTAAAAAAACATTCCCACTGAGTTTATATCAACTCTCGTCTACGTCCTCTTGTTCGGTGTGGCATTCTGTAAAGATGTTTCCTTTAATCCCACAATGAAACACACGGGAGGAGATGGAATTAGGTGCAGAGAAGAGTATTTCATGTATTAAATAAAGGAAATTAAAGAAACACTGAAATACGCTTGCAAATACAAACAAAAACACATAGCAAGACATAGCAAAACATAGAACATAAATCTTGGCACTGTACATATGGCTAGATGCATGTAATGACACACACTGAGTTAAAGAAACCTGTAACAAATAGTAGTCCAATCAGTGTGTAAACTGGCATCAGCTATCCATCTCAAATCACATGACTGTGCCGCAGCGTGTTCTTCCGTAAACCCGGCACGTGACCGAATGATGCTGTTCGTGGAGTGCCTGGTTGCCAAAGCCTGAAGAAATGTCTCAATATGTCACACAACCTTTAATCATTATACAATTATACAAAATGAATATATTTATTAATATTGTTAATAGTCTGTAGGCTGGTTAGCTCAGTTGGTAATAACCTAAGGTTGTGGGTTCGATTCCTGTACAGGCCAGTTTTTTTCTGCAGTACGGTGGCTGAATGGATAGTGCTGTCAAACCCCGGGTGGGACTAATTGGGAAATTTCTGTGAGGCGTTTGCATGTTCTCCCCGTGTTCTCCGGTTTCTTCAGCATTCCAAAGACATGCATGATAGGTTAATTGCTGTCTAAATTGCCCATTATTGAATGTGTGAATGTGTGTGTAATTGTGTGTGTGCACCCTACGATGGATTGGTGCCCTGTCTAGGGTCGTTTCTGCCCTTGCGGCCCGAGTTCCGGTTGGGCAAAGACTTCCCCGTGAGATTGAAACTAGGATTAAGCGGGTATAGAAAATGAATGAATGATTATTAATATGTTAATACAGTGAGATTTAATAGAAAAAGGCCCCACATATTGAGTTTTCATAATACTCGGGGCCTCTTTCAAGTGAATCACCTTTTAAATGGGACCCAAGAAAATTAAATCGTGCATTCTAAGAAAAATAATATAATAAACATGGAGGTTACAATTAAAGATTTACCATAAACACTCAAATAAAGTATGAAGTTAGACATTAGTGCTTGGTTCTGTTTTTAATAATACACTGCACCATTTCCAGGTTTCCAGCGGGAAATTACATATCAAAGCTACAAAGCAAACAATACATCCTACAAACAAAATAAATGCTTTATTAGACTATTTTTTTAGAGTATCAATATAGGACAAACAATAAAACAAATAAACAAACACATTAAAGATAGTTACAGCACTAAGGCATGCATGATATACTACTACTGCCTGTTAATATGTCATTAAATATGTAAGCTGTTGTTCTCTGCATGTTAACTAACTCGTTTAATTCTTACGAGGCTTGAGAAATCATTTTGAATGCATGAGCAGATCTGAGTGTCCACACCGAATTTTTCAGTGTCCAGAGTATCTGAAAACTGACTTGACCACTAGGTTTTTTTTACACCCTGCAAGGACATTATTACACCCTGCAATGGCCTCATCTGAACAATGAGTTTGACCCATGCCATGCTAGGCGCCCCAGAGCAACCTCTTTCCAGTGAGGCTGAATGAATCGTCCCCTTTTCCACCAGTTATGAGACATCTGTGGCCAAGTATAAACTGTTTCTGTTCTTTCTTTCACCACTAATCAGGCTGTATCTTCTGGCTCTATGACAGCTGCACAGGGGAAACAGTGTGGGCAGGCAGTACTCATTTGCCAAAACTGGGATGCGTCATGGACCAATGAAATGTCACTCATGTTTCCTGTCTGTCTGCATCCAATACTCTGAAATTAATTGTGTGCCTGCATGTCTATTAAGACTTTAAGAATTAGATGAAATTCATCCGTGCAATTCGCCTCTTTGAATCTGGTTCTAAATCGAATAGACAATGCAGAGAGTACGAATGGTTTGAGCCCCGGATGGGGCGACTTGGGAAATTTGTGTATGGGGTTTGCATGTTCTTCCCATTTTTGAGCGGGTTTTCTCTGGGTACTCCAGTTTCCTCCCGCATTCCAAATTGGTGTCTCTAAATTTCCTATTAGTGTGTGAATGTGTGTGCCCTATGATGGATTAGCACCCTGTCTAGGGTTTTTTCTGTTTTTTGCCCAGAGTTGCTGGGTGGAAACTGGCTTCCCCGTGACCCTAAAACAAGGATTAAGCAGGTATAGTGAATGAACGATATTCTGATGCTTGTTCCATTTTAGGTCGCCATATTGTGAAGCTTTTTTTGGTGCATACAGTTTTAGGCACGGGAAAACAAAGCAGCCGTCTGGGGCGGCATTTTTTTATGACTGTGCCATAAAGCAGTTTTCTGTTATCTATCATATCTCTGTGTGTGGGAAATTGTCAAATTGGTGCCCCTGCAGCTGCTGCATGCGTCCTTGCTGAAAAGGTGCACAGGAGCTTTGTCAGAAGAGGAAAGGAGGACTAGGAAGTTATAGGTCACGTTAATACGTTAATGAATCTTCCAAATAACGCACATCTCTTTCATAATAGTGTCTTTTAAATTCAGGTCTATAATTCCTGCACGTTTTTCTGAATTGTGTGAAATGCTAAATAAGAATTAGTGCTACTAAAAGCTTATGAGGTCACCCAGGTGAATTGTTTAGTCTTGACTTCTGATCGTGATCATGGGAGATCTGTTGATTGTGGGGTGCCAAATAAACAGAAATGGACAGAAAAAGGTCAAAGCCATCAGATGCCCAATTCAGGGGAAAAAAAAAGATATAAGATGAAAAAAACAAGCAAAGGATAAATGTATGCAGTTATGTTTACTCTGTATAATCACATTAGGGTATACATCATCTATGTCATGAATGATGGGCTAATCTTAATTGGTGGTATATAACTCTTAAGTTTGTTATCCTTCTTGCTAGGATACTTGTTGAATGTATTATTATTATTATTACTATTATTATTATTATATAACCAAAACAAATACAAGCTCGAATACCACAATCTAGGGACAGTTGTAGGCTTGTGGTTAAGCCTACCAGCCGGAAGGTCGCAGGTTCGATTCCAAGTAGCAACAAGTCATGGCTGAAGTGTCCTTGGGCAAGGCACCTAACCCCCCAGTTGCTACCCGGGCGCGGTGATGGCTGCTCACTGCTCCGGGCATGTGTGCTCACTTCACCAGTGTGTGTGTATTTGTGTATTTCACTGCACGGATGGGTTAAATGCAGAGGACCAATTCCGCTGTGTGCGAACATAGTGGAAAAATGTATCACTTTCACTTTCACTTTTTCACCATAAGACTGAGTTTTACAAAACTGTTACACGTTTATTTTCTTTTTATTACCTATAAGTATCTGTAGCTAGTTTCAAAGCCGAAAATTTTATATTTATTTGCTAGTCACTGTAGGTCAAGCAGAGAAAGCTTTTCAAAACTAAAGTCATACCAGAGGTCAAGCATGTCTCAGGAATGTCGCAGCATCTTAATAGGGGAGCAGATATCATATGATGTCATTATTGATGATTTTGCATCAAGAAAGACAATAAAAGTCAGGTTTCAGTTTAAGTATTCTGTATTTTATTCTTAATAGTTTACATTATTGTTGTTATTGTTGTTTTATTGCTCTTTATATATCTAAATATACTGTATATATACTGTATATAGTGTCTGTCTGTTTAAGTTCTGATAACTTATATTGTTTTTTGATTGTCCATATTAAAGAGTGGGTTTCCTGTTGTAATATCAGTAGTATAATATAGAATAACGATATTCACTTTTATTGTTTTAATTAAAAAACTGTCTGTTTCTGCAAAGATTGGGGCGAGTTTTGCCCCGGGAGTAATTCAAAATCAAACTGCCACTGTGTGTATATGTGTTTATAGTTTTTAAAAAATTCAGTCATAGTAATGAATCGCGATAGCTTTTTTTAAGGTATCGAATAACTCCGACACACTTTTCAGTCTCAAAATACAGGCATTCTACCAGGCTAACAAGGAAGCTCTCTAGGTTTTGAGTCACACCCCATGTCCGATAAACCCCCCCCTTACCAAATAACAGGAAGTCAATGAACATTTGAAATAACAATACTAGACTAATAAAGCTGAAGTCTAGGTGATGTTTGTAAAAAAACATTGATGGTTACTATCAGATGCTTTTCTGCATATTGTGGAGAACAGTTGTGGGCTTGTGGTTAAGAAACCAGCCTTGCAACCGGAAGGTCCCTGGTTCGATTCCTAGTACCGACAAGTCATGGCACCTAACACCCAGTTGCTCCTAGGCGCTGTGCTAGCTGCTCACTGCTCTGAGCACGTGTGCTCACTTCACCTGTGTGTGTGTTTGTGTGTTTTACTGCACGGATGGGTTAAATGCAGAGGACCTATTCCGCTGTGTGCAAACATAGTGGCAAAATGTCTCACTTTCACTTTCACATTGTGTCTGTAAAACAGTCGTTATATCAGATAGTGTAGCCTTTTCTTCAGTCCATGAAAAATCCAGAAATACCAAAAAACAAGCCAACCTGACACCACAGTGTCACCAAGATAAAACTTATCATAGTTCTGCATTTATTACACGGGCTGTGATTAATTAATCTCAATTAATCATATACATTTCTGGCTTAGAAGTGTTTAGAAATCTGCAGCACAAATCAGTTACAAATAGATTTTCTTATTTTAAAGTTTAAAAACAGATGTGTATTTATCTTCTAGAATGGATAAAAAAAGGGGGGGCTTTGTTGTCGTGGACTTTCAGATTTGCGGCAATGCACTGTGGTGATATTTCAGGCTTGAATTACCAGACAAAATAGAGAGCTACTGAGTGTTGCTGTTCATTCCTGATGTTTCTTTTTTAAATATAACATGTATATACCATTAACAGATGTTACCCAAATGTTAGATTTGACCATGCAGTGACTGACCAATAATAACAGCTGAAAGTTGCTTAAGTTCCTTGGATTTATTTTTTTCACATTTATGCTGTCAATATTAAACTCAGCAGGCAGGTAAAACAAAATACAAATACAACGATCGGCAGCAGCTGAGAGCAGAGCATGCACAACAAAAGAGCTGGAGAGGGAGAATAAATAATAATAATACATTTAACTTATATAGCGACTTTCAAGATACCCAAGGATGCTTTACAAAAATTGGTGGGGTGAATAAGTATGGGTGGGGTGAAGTATCCAGAAAAGGAGAGGCAGCCAATTGCGCCAGCGTACACTTATCAAATAGAAAGATTATAGAAATTGATTATAGAAAGGCTGACAGTCTGTTCAATTGGGTGTGGGGGTAAAAAGCAATGAATGCGGGGGGAGAAATAATCTACACTCTTTTTTCCGGAGGAATGTTATCACAGCAACAGCCTCGAGGGCTAAAGCTGGTACAGGGGGGACAAAACAACGATTAAGCCTGATTTGTTTTTTAAAGAAGAATAAAATTTCACACTCCTGTATAATCCATAAGTTTATTTGTCCATTTAAGTCTCTAATACAATTAATTTGCCTGAGGAGAGGTATGATGTTAATAATGCTGCGAGAGTGCTGTCAGCTTTGCGCATTGCGCCAATCATGTCAGGCAGCTTTAAAGATGGAAGAAAAATAAAAAGAGATAAATTAATTACTCCTTTATAAATTTTCTATACCCGATTAATCCTAGTTCTAGGGTCAAGGGAAAGCCGGTGTCCATCCGGCAACTCTGGGCGTCAGGGCAGTAACAACCCTAGACAGGGCGCCAACCCATCATAGGGTGCGCACACACGTACATTCACACACTATTGGGCAATGTAGAGACACCAATTAACCTATCATGCATGTCTTTGGAATGCAGAAGGAAACTGGAGTACCCAGAGAAAACCCATGCGAACACAGGGAGAACACAGAAAAAAAGACCACTATCCAAAGCGCCACCGTGCCGCCCGTACAAGTTAATTACTTTAATAATACAAATTCACCACGTACTCCCATCATGCCTTGCACTCAATTTCAACTCGGGTCCTAGCAGTGCAGCTTCGTTTATATACTGCAGTGACCTGGAAGTCTTACTGTGATGCAGCAGGTCAAATGGCAAAAAGGAACATGATTAATCCGGGCTACAATTGTTTAATGTGCCATTATTTCTGTGATTAATTTTAATTAAAACTCGAATTAATTCGACAGCCCTAATATTTACCCCTTTTTTATGCTTGATGTCCCTGCATGAATCTCTGCATTGCAAAGCTAGCTAATTAAAACATGGCATGAATTCGCAGGTGTACAAGCGTTTACTTCTGTATTGCTTGCTAAAAAGTAAAATTCCATGCACTGTGGAAAAAATAAAGCCTTTTAGCCATAAATCACTATAAAGTCCAAAAACTAATCCAAAACTCCACATATAATAAATGGAGACTTTTGCTTCTGAATATTGCGAGATTTATTTATCTTTTTTTTTTAATATGAGGTGATTTTATGCATTTCCACACTGGTGCATGTGGTTTACAAGATTTACGAAGGAATTAATACCCATGCCTAAATTATATAAATTGGGATTTATAGCTATAAACACGCTATTTATGGAATTATCCGGCAAACTGAGGCAGAGCTAAACCTGCAGTATTTGCTGAGGAATGTGTATTCCTAGAGTATAAATATATATAAGTTTAGCTTTCCTTGTGGGTAATAAGAACAGTCTATTCCAAAACAGTATAGTTTGTCTATTATTAACCAACTCATATATACACACTAAGGATGTACGCATATATGGCATAAACATTCTGTCCAAGCCTCAAGTGACTCCGTTTGTAAAACTTCTAGTAGTGCTGCAACTATGACATCATGAGTTATCATAACCATGTACAGGGATTAGACAATGAAACTGAAACCTGGTTTTAGTCCACAATCATTTATTAGTATGGTGTAGGGCCTCCTTTTGCCCCAATACAGCGTCAATTCGTCTTGGGAATGACACATACAAGCCTTGCACAGTGGTCAGAGGGATTTTAAGCCATTC
>JAOUQV010341996.1:0-10609 GCA_028565295.1 Aspidoras spilotus
CTGGCCTTCATTGTATTCTCCTTTCCTTCTACAGACACATGTAGTCGTGGAGTGGTTTGTTACCTCCCTGACTTGGACATTCAGATTCCTTCTCTGTAACATGTAAGAATTCGTCCATTTCTCTCCAGGGACGAAACACGGGTACTTGTTTAGTCTCATTCCATCTTAACACTACTGTAACTCTCTCCCTGTCGTACCATCATCGTACCCCCGATACAGATTGCTGCGAGGTCGTCTTGTATTCAACCTGCCCAAGTTCATCCATTAGTGCATAGTCCTTCACTGACTTCCTGTAGCATCCGGCATCTGATATCAAACCTTGAGGCTGGTCTACAAAACTCAAACTCTCCTCAGCCTTCCTACGTTCTGGAGGTCATCAAAGCCCGATGCGTACCCAGAGCTCTTCGTGCTTCAGAAGAACAACTCGACTCCAACATCTGACCCAGTCATTCCCCTCTGTCCTCTCACATCACATTTTCATCGTACCTCTGCTGCTCTAAATGATTTCAGTGTTACTGTGGAGCAACAGCGCTACCTGCTGGTGGGAGTCCAATATCACTCTTTACAAAAGCTTTCCTCTTCTCTTCTAGCAACTGACTCGGGATGAGTCCGGCACTTCCTCCCTGAACACGTCGAGCCTACACACACACACACACACACACACACAAATGTTGGTATTTTATTAAGTGAACCAGCAAAATGTCCGCACAAATTTGTAGTGTGTGAGTGTTAACTTTGAAAGTGAACGTGATCCATTTTGCCCCTACTCTTGCCCACAGCAGAATTTGCCCTCTGAATTTAACCCAGATCCGTGCAGTGGGACAAGGATACATTAACTGGGCTTCCCAATCTCATGTCGGCTGTACGGGAAATTTAAAGACACATATTAAAATTCTATGGGAGCAAATCGGAAGCACCCGGAGGAAACCCATGTGCACAGGGGAGAACATGCAAACTACACACAGAAAAGACCCAGGGGGAATTGAACCTGGGACCTTCTTGCTGTGAGTCACTCTGCTTGTTGCTTGCTCTCACACACACACACACATTCACACAATATTTCCCTTTGTGGAACACCATGGAAATATTGTGTGTGTGTTCTTGAATTCACGTCCCGTGACTCGTACCTGCCACCAGTTCACATCCTCCTGGTTGACGATCTGCAGAATGTCTCCGCTGCTGAACTGCAGTCCGGCTTCTTTACAGGGATTCAGGTTGTCTGCTGCCGGGTCGTAGTCAAAATGGCATTTCACAAAGACCTGAGAGAAACAAAGCTAGTTATCCATTCCTCCATCATCTTCTGCTTAATTCACACGGGGGCATGGGCCACCCGGTGCCCACCCAGCAACTCAATCATAGTTTACATACACTAAGGGCCACTTTAGAGACACCAATTCACCTACTGTGCATGACTTTGGAAAACTGGAGGACAAAGACAAGACCCATGTGAACACAGCGAAACTCCACGCAGAAATTTCCCCGATTCGTCACACACTTGGATCAAACCCAGGTCCTTCTTGCTGCGAGTTGACAGCGCTAACCACTGCGCCACAGTGCCACCCTATATACATTATATTAAATAAAATTGTACAACGTCATGGCTTTGCGATGGCTGTCTGCACAGGTGTGCTCCGTGGGATAGGGGTTAGGTGACCGAGCATCCCATTCTCTTTTTAACGGAACATTTCTAAGGCTCCTGTCACGATAACAGATGCATTTCTAAATGTGATTGATGTTCTAATCATGTGCACCTGATGTAACACACCTGTGCATTATTTTGCCCATTTGGGGGGGCGGGTCCTAATAAATTACACTTTACAGACGTTCAACATGTCCAAATATGTATGAAGACACACACAGGCTTTTATAGGGTGTCCTAATTTTTTCACACGGCTCTACATAACGCATTCGGACATGGAGGCACTATCTTGGTACCTGTCTGGCCGGCTGTGGCTCCTGGTAACTGGGCAGAACTGTCAGCACGATGCTGCCGCTGGCTTCCTGCAGCACCTCCTGGAGAACGCGCGGGTCGTCCCCTACGTCCTTCCCGTTCACTTCCTTTATGACGTCCCCTGCGTGGAGAAGACCCTGCTGGTCGATCATCCCGCCGTGCAGGATCCGAGCGATCACCAGCTCTCCGTTCTCAATCCGAAACGTCACACCCTGAAACGAAATATACCATACATAACAGTGCGTAGCCCCGCCCCCTTTTACATGACTCAATACTCACTCATGCCGGGAACTGAACGATCACCGGATTAGCAACACCTAGCTGATAACTGATTGGTCTAGCTTTTTGATTAATTATAGCACTCCACAAGGTGGTGAACATTCCCAGTACACCAGGTCGACTAATGCCTACTGCAACAGCTCTGCCAGTTAGCCTCGCTAGTTCGACGCTCACCTCTTTAGACCAACCAAAGGTTGTGTGCCCTTTCAGCTGGATTTTTACTGACGGTTCCTACACTCTTGGTACACCAGGGATACCGCGGTGCAAGAACAGACCACGAGTGCAGAAACACTAACACTAAGGTCAATCCATTTTACCCATAGCTGGTAGATTTTACCCTCTGTAGGTCCGGTAGTCATGTGATTTAATGTGCAGGTATCTCAGATGTATCACTTTCAGATGGTCTTCTGTGGTGTTTTTCTGTCTGTGTGTGTGTGTGTGGTGAGTGCATGCAAGTCCATGGGATGCTCCCTGCAGGAACCAGTCATTCCGCGTGATGGGATGCGAGCTCCCACAGGAATTTGACCATAAAGGGCGGATCAGGCAGGGGCAGGAGACGAGGTCAGGATCAGCACTCTCTCAGGAGTAGAGTGTGTATCATGTGAGTCTTCTCATATCCTAATTGATATTCATTAATTGTCCGCACCACTGTAACGAAGGGCATATACTTTGTTACGTACCAGATGTTCCCCGGCCACTTTGCGGATGCCCACCATGCGCACGGCATCAGCGGCCACTGGGGGCAGGTTAGGTCCCAGGGACGCCTGTGGGCTCGGAGGAGGAGTTTCAGAAGTCTTGGAGGCCACCGAGTCATGGGTCTCCAGGAGAGACTGCAAAACAGATACACACATTTTATCACCATGTAATCCACTGGATGATCACTGGATTAGGAACACCATGAATCAGTGTGTGAGGATTGAGGGCATGATGAATGAGTGTATTAGTGTGTGTGTGTGTGTGTATACAGTGTGTGTGGAGTGTGCACCTGGAAATGTGGCTGGTTGAGAATACTCGAGAGCTCAGCAGCCGTGTTACTACGATGTGTGATAGGACTCAGGTCCCTCAGGATGTCCTGCAGCAGCTCTATGTTTTTGTCCCCCACTGCTTCCAGACGAGGTTCCTCAGGGCTCTCTTCATTCTGTAAAACACACCAATGTTTCCCTAACTGTATATCCGCGTGTGTGTGTGTGTGTGTGGTTGAACTTACCACTGGACTCTCCATGATGCCTTTGAGGAAGATGAGGTCCAGGTCGTTGGCAGTGGTGGAGCTGGTGCTGTCACTCTGAGCATCCATCTGAGACAGAGCTACAGAGTGACGCGAGGGGTAAGAGAAGAAAGTCTGTATTTTAACTGGGAACGTAACTTCAATAACTAATAACATGGGGGTGAGTCAAAAATAATCAGCACTCCACACTTCTGTTGGCCGCATTGCCTTATCGGCGCAGGAAAGAAGAGCAGCATGCAGTGATTTTTAGCTAGGTTCTTTTTAGGTGTCTGAGGATGTACAATATCTGGTGACAACATTATTATCGACTTTGGGCACAGAATTGGGAAAGTGGTGAACTGTGTGTGTGTGTGTGTGTGTGTGTGTGTGGTTGAGGGAGAGAATGAACAATTTCATTAATTCATTCATTTTCTTCCGCTTAATCCACAGAAGGTAGTGGCCTAGCCGGTGCTCACGTGGCATCTCTGGGCACAAAAGCAGGAATGACTATAGCCAGGGTGCCAAGCTATCATAGGGCATACACACCCACACACACAGTTACACACAATCTTACCATCCGTGTCCTTGCTGAGTCACAAGTGTTTGTCACTTTCACCCAAGTTGCTACAGCATGAACTACAGGGATTCCTTATCCATTCATTCATTTATTCATTCATTCATTGTTTCCGTTGTGGGCCAAATCTGGGCACAAGGGCAGGGACAACCCTAAACAGGGCACACATGCATGCACACACTAAGTGCGACTTTACTCACACAAATCAACCTAACATGCATGTATTTGGAATGCGATGGATTGGTGCCTTGTCTAGGGTTGTCCCTGCCCTTGTTCCCAGAGTTGGCCCACAACAAAAAGAATGCATGAATGAATGAATGGATGAGGAATCCCTGCAGTTCACGACGTGGCCACTTGGGTGAAAGTGACAAACACTTGTGAATAGGTAAGGACACAGATGGTGAGAATGGTGAAACTAGGAGGACTCACCAGGTTCAGTGTGAAAGGCGGCTACTGGCATGATGATTGGACCTGAGAGAGAGAGGGAGAGAGGGGGGAGAGAGAGAGGAAGGGGGGGGGAAGAAAGAGTCTGGTAAACTGGTTCTGACTTGAGTCTGCTGTCGCAGTGTGATGAAACTGTGGTTCTGAGATCTGTTCCTCTTTACTCACTGTGGTTTAAATCATCTTGAGGACGGAGGTTAAAATAATCAGAGCATAATAATAGAAACACAAACATATAGGTGTGTGTGTGTGTGTGTGTGTGTGTGTATATAGTGTGTATATATAATGGATGAATGGATAATTGGATGAACATGGATGGATGGATAGATTGAATAGATATATAGAGTAGACACTATGGATGGATGGCTGGATTAGACAGATAGATAGACAGACACATAGACAGATAGATAGACAGATAGACAGATGAAGTGATGTACTGATGGCTAACTTTATTCATCAAATGAAACATCATGCACCAAACAGAATTCCTAATATTTAATACACTCTGACCGTCACACTCCATCCCAATTTCCATCTGCTCCCCGAGGCCCGGGACGCTACATCCCATCTGCTACCTCCCCAAACACACACACACACACAGTCTGTGTGGTTTGGAAGTGTGTACGCATTCATTGTCCCGGCTCATTTTCATGTTAATTGTCCTGGTCATCATTAACTCCGCCTCCACACAGCCTCTCACTCTCTCTCACTCTCTCTCACTCTCTCTCACTCTCTCTCTCTTTATCTCACTGGTTTTGGATTCTAAGCCTAAACGTAAAAACCACGCCCCCCCATTACCATATAAGGAGAAATAAATAAATAAATACACATAAAAACAACAATAGAGGAATAGATTCACATAAACAAAGTGTATTAAAAGTATATATATATATACACTATAGTTATTATATTTAATTATACACTGCATTTCTTCATTTATTTATGGTTTTATATATATATAAATAAATAAATAAATCAATTATTTTATATTATTTATTTCCTCTTTTCTTTATTCGTCTATCTGAAATTTATTTATTTATTTATTTATTCATTTATTTTTGCTTTGGTAAAATTTTACCCATAACCGCACGAGACGGATTTTCCCCCATGGTTATATAATTATATAATTCAGCAGCACTGCGTGTTTATTAAAGAATTATATAAAATATATATATAAATCATATAAAAAAACACGCGGCGCACATAAACATAATAATAAATAATAATAATATTAATAATAACTAATAGTAATAAAAGTAATACGCTAATAATAATAACAATAGGCTAATATTAATAATAATAATAATAATAATAGTAATACGCTAATAATAATAATAATAACAATAGGCTAATATTAATAATAGTAATACGCTAATAATAATAATATTAATAATAATACGCTAATAATAATAATATTAATAATAATAATAATACGCTAATAATAATAATAATACGCTAATATTAATAATATTAATAATAGTAATACGCTAGTAATAATAATATTAATAATAATACGCTAATAATAATAATAATAATAATAATACGCTAATAATAATAATAATAATAATACGCTAATATTAATAATATTAATAATAATAATAATAATACGCTAATAATAATAATAATAATAATAATACGCTAATATTAATAATATTAATAATAATAACAGTCTTATTAAGAACAAAAGCATGAAGACGTGAACCGCGCGCGCACACAATCCCTATAATAAACACGAACCCATGGGTAAGAGCCGAACTACACCGGTAATACACCGTCAATGACATCGGATACATCATCCGGAATAACGCGCATTAGAAATAAAACATATTTTAATATTTAATTAAAAATCACGAAAAATAGAAATGATTCTCTACCTGTCTTCTTTATCCGGGGCCTGGAGAAGCGTGCGCGCGCCCGTGCGTGTGTGCGTGCGTGCTTTGTTTTTATCTGTGAGGCGCTCGTGACCGTTCAGATTGTTCTGGTGATTTTAAAGCGGCAACGACAGTCTGAGGGGATTCGGTGGGGCCCACGAAGTCATCTTTACCGTAGCGTTTGAACCGAACAAGCACATGGTAAATTAAATAGAATACACACTCGTTTATTTCACCGCGATGTTTATATTCGTCTCTTAAATAGAATTATAACATTTCTTTCTATCTATCGGTATGTCTTTATCTATCTATCTATCTGTCTGTCTGTGTGTGCCTCTATCTATCTATCTATCTATCTATCTATCTATCTATCTATCTATCTATCTATCTATCTATCTATCTATCTATCTGTCTGTGGCTGCCTCTATCTGTCTGTCTGTCTCTATCTGTCTGTCTGTCTGCCTCTATCTGTCTCTCTCTTTATTTCTGTCCGTCTGTCTGTCTGTCTGTCTCTATCTATCTGTCTGTCTCTGTCTATCTGTCTGTCTGTCTGTTTGTTTCTGTCTTTTTATTTCTGTCCGTCTATCTATCTATCTATCTATCTATCTATCTATCTATCTATCTATCTGTCTGTCTGTCTGTGTGCCTGCCTCTATCTATCTATCTATCTGTCTGTGGCTGCCTCTATCTATCTATCTATCTATCTGTCTGTGGCGTCTCCGGGACACTATCCGAACCCGAAATATCTAATCATTTACCAGGTTGTACAAGGTTCCTACAATGGAATCATGTCTCAGACTTAACTCTAGAATAAATATAATTTTGTTTGTCCCCAAAATGGTCACTGTGTCAGGAATGTGACAGTCTCGGGGAACAACCACCAGGGGGCAACAACAGCCACACAGAAATGCCCATGTCCATTGCTTTCACCTGTAACTAATATGAGGTTTAATCTGTAATACAGGACACACTTCAGACCAGGACAACGCAACGTATCAGACGTCTCATTACGTCTCCGGAATCTTTTCCCTACTGTTTGCCTATTCTGCATTAATTTAGTCTCCATGTCATTTTAGACCCCGCACTGCACGGTTACGCAGTTGGTAGCTCTATTGCGTCACAGCAAGAAGGACCCAGGTTTGATCCCCGGTTGGGACGACTTTGATAATTGGAGTTTCGCACTTGTTCGGGCAGGTTTTCTTAAGGTGCTCCGGTTTCCTCCTGCATTCCAAAGACATGCATGCCAGGTTCATTGTTTCTGTAAAGTGGCTTTAAGTGTGTTTGTGTGTGTGTGTTTGTGTGTGCCCTATGATGGTGACCACAATTTGCCGGACCGTCCGTCGTTGTTAAGACAGCACTTGCTTCCACTACACTGCATGGGGGAAAAGACGAGTGATATTAAAGACAGATGTGTGTGTGTAAACTTTTAATCACAGTCATAATTCATATGTACAAACAGCAACAACACGTCCTCCACGAGACACAGTGATGTTTCCAGAGACCATACAGTAACGAGTAATACGTTATGTACAGTGCGATGCTCTCCTGGAGAGAAATGTGGAGGAGGAAGAAGAAGACGAAGAGGAAGAAGAGCGGTAGCCGGACATGGGCAGGGTGCAGGGTCAAGAGAGGACCGACAGGGGCCAGGTGTGTGTATTACCACATGTACGAATCGTCGTACCTGAAAAACACAACACAGTCCATGTGTTTATTACCTCGAATATATACAACCCCAATTCCAATGAAGTTGGGACGTTGGGTAAAACATAAATATAAACTACAAAGACATGATATTTAACGTTCAAACTGATAAACTTTATTGTTTTTTTACAAATATCCACTCATTTTGAATTCTATGCCAAAAGAGTTGGCACAGGGGCAAGAAAAGACTGGCAAAGTTGACAAATGCCTAGTAACACCTATTTAGAACATTCCACAGGTGAACAGGTTAATTCGGAGCAGGTCAGTGTCATGATTGGGTATAAAAGGGGCATCCCAGAAAGGTCGGGGTGGGGTTCATTATTTCGTACATAAGTAGTCCACCAGTAAACGAACAATGTGCAATTGTAAGGAATTTAGGGTTTTCATCATCTACAGCCCATAATATCATCACAATATTCCGAGAATCTGTAGGTTAGCAGCAAGGACGAAGACCAACACTGAATGGCCGTGACCTTTGATCCCTCAGGTGACGCCGCATTAAAAACAGACATCATTCAGGAACTCTTCAGAAACCATAGTCGGTGAACATCATCCATCTACAAGTTCAATTCTACCATGTAAAGAGAAAGTCATACGCCAACAACACACACAAACGCTGCCAGCTTCTCTGTGCCCGAGCTCATCTGAGATGGACTGATGCAAAGGGGCAGAGTGTCCTGTGGTCTGACGAGTCCACATTTCGAATTGCTTTTGGAAATCATGGACGTCGGGGACAGAGGAAAAGGACTGTCTGGATTGTTATCAGTCAGTATCTCTGATGGTAAGGGGGTGTGTTAGTGCCCATGGTATGGGTGACTTGCACATCTGTGAAGACACCATTAATGCTGAGACGTACACACGGGTTTTGGAGAAACATATGCTTCCATCCAAATAAGGTCTTTTTCAGCGAGACAATGACAAGCCACATTCGGTACGTGTTACAACCGCGTGGCTCCGTAGTAAAAGAGTGCGGGTACTACACTGACATGCCTGCAGTCCAGACGTGTCTCCTGTTGAAAATATGTGGTGCATTATGAAGCGTAAAATATGACAACGGAGACCTTGGGCTGAAGCAAGAATGGGAAAGAATTCCACGTTCCCAAACACTTATCCCAAACATGACCCTGTCCCAGCTCCTTTGGACTAAATTGCAGGAAACAAATTAAAATTAAGTGATTTTTTGTAAAAAATACAATATTTTATTTCTTCTATTTTGATTCCTTTATTGATCCCTGGAGGGAAATTGTTCTCTGCCTTTAACCCATCCTGGTGTGAACACCTGGAGCAGTGTGCTACCCCACTAGGGTGCACGGGGAGCAGTTGGGAGGGTTGGTGGCCTTGCTCAATGGCATTTCAGCTATGACTTGCCTAGAGACCAACTGGAATTGGGGTTGTGTCAGACATACTTACAGTTTTTACATGAATCCATCAGAGAGAGAGAGAAAGAGTGAGAGAAAGAGAGAGAAAGAGAGAGAGAAAGAGAGAGAGTAGTGGTATGGGGTCAGTGGGGTGTTAACGAGGACGCCGACTGTCCCATCCGTCCCTATGATCTGTGTTCACAGCTGTAAAAAATTCATGAAATAATTCCCAAACCTCCCCCCGGAGAACACCTCAGTGTGCTCAGACACGCCCAGTGTGACCTCCTGATGCTCAGTGATGCGTTTAATTTCAATTAATTAATATCATGAAATAATAATCAATATGCCCTCGCTATGTCCCCGACTGTGTACTTAAATATTCACGTACATGTTACTAGCCTTCACTGACCTCCTGTAGCTGTTGCCTAACAGAGAGAGAGAGGCGGAGAGAGACAGAGAGAGAGAGAGAGAGAGAGATGGAGAGAGAGAGATGGAGAGAGACGGAGAGAGAGAGGTTGGCAGTGGTTGGATTTGAACGTGGCAAAAGCCGCTTTGCGCTGACAGTGCCGTTGATTTCCACCGCCGCTCTCACTCTGTTATACATCACTCTGAATAACAGAATCTGCTGTAGAATGCTGTGATCAAATGGTAACTGTGTGTGTGTGTGTGTGTGATTCACCTTGACCGCTGGTTGCGCTCGGTGCTCTCTCCGAACAACAGATCTGCCAGACGTTCCTCCTGAGTCGACCTTTTTCCATACCTGATAGAAAAGACAGATAATGAGACAGTGAGATGGATGGATGGATAGATAGGCAGAGACAAGGATGGATGGATGGATGGATGGATGGATGAACGGACGGACAGATGGATGGATGGATGGATGGACGGACAGATAGATAGACAGACAGACATAGAGATATATTGAAAATAGTGAGAGAGTGAGAGAGTAAGATGGATGGATGGGTGGATAGATGGATAGATAGATGATGGATGGATGGATGAATTGATGGATGGATGGGTGGATAGATAGATAGATAGATAGATAGATAGATAGATAGATAGATAGATAGATAGATGGATGGATGAATTGATGGATGGATGGGTGGATAGATAGATGGATGGGTGGATAGATAGATAGATAAATGGATGGATAGATAGATAGATAGATGGATGAATGGATAGATGGATGGGTGGATAGATAGATAGATAAATGGATGGATGGATGGATAG
>JAOUQV010342004.1:0-10609 GCA_028565295.1 Aspidoras spilotus
CTTACTGGTGCAATGTGCAATTAATGAAGATTGGCCACTTCGTCCAATTTAGTCATGAAACCTCCCACATAACTCCCACATGTGTACTATATCTATATCTATCTATCTATCTATCTATCTATCTATCTATCTATCTATATATATATATATATATATATATATATATCATAACATCTGAGGATTACAGACCTAGACCACCACAAGTCACATGCGCATTAGAACTGTACTTTGTTAAGGTATGGTGCATTGACCTATAAGTCACTGGGAGACAAATAATCCTAGGATTATGGTTATAAAGCTTAGAGGGGATGACTGTGGATTTGTGAGGCTGTAAACATGGATCTGAATGTTCTGGTCCAAGTTAGAGTTCATGTTATTGAAGCTGTCTTCAATGCGGAGATATATAACAGGAATAATAAAGAGAAATAGCTCCGTAAAGCCAGACATAAGTGCAGGCTCACTCCCCGGTTTTTATACTGGGAAGAATTTATGACAACGCTTGCATGTGGAACTAAAAATATAGTATTCACAATGGGCCCTGGGACATGAAGAAAAGTGTGGTGTAGTAGCGTGCATTAGAAGCAGGGGACCCACAGGAACCAAATAAAAAAAATGCTGAAGTGGCAGGTGTTCAGAGATGAATCTTCAAGTACAAAAACAGACAGAACAAAGAGAGAGAGCAATACAGAGTGAGAGAAAGAGAGAGACAGAGAGTGTAGCATTATAAGGTCCTATATATATATATATATATATATTTTGTTCCTTCTTAACTAAAACATAGTGAGACTAGCATCGTAAATCAACTGGTCTTGCTTAACAAATGAATTTATGTTCAATGTTATAGTTAAAAAAAAATAAAACTCTGTTATTCCACCAGAAGGACAATTATGCAATTAACTCAGAACCATAAATTAAGCAAATGGTTACTCGTGTGTGATTTTTTTGTGTGTGTGTGTGATTTTTTGGTGATTTACTGTATGTATGTAATTCCTTGACGGCTGTTGTTGTTTATTCTAAACAGTTCTAATGTTTTGTGTTTCTTTTATAGGTGATATCTGTTTGTGGTAAAATGCACATCAAATTATGCTAGCAACTGAACATTCTGGGCTGCGGATGTGAGGTTAGCATATTTAACTCGATTTTTACAACTTTGTGTCATTTCTCCAGAACATTCTTGTCATGTGTTTTATTATTATCTAGACACACAAGTTTTATACATATATTAGCGGCGTCAAAGGATATTTAAATAATACTGAAAATTAATCAATGTATTTCATGCCGATAAACAAATAACGATTATTCAAGATTTACATCCATATACATAATGTGGCTACTGGCCAGACCAAGGCTTTCATCAGTCATAGCTTGGTGATGGTGCTAATTGGCTTTTTTTTCCATACTGTGGACAATTTGACCATCACCATATTCTTTACTATTTTGATTTCACCGGAACAGGCTGCAGCATTTGTTACTCTACATCCCACATATATGACAGATTCCACTTTCTCCAGACTTCAGTATTGTGGACCTGCTTTTCAGGGGCTAGACTGCTACAGCAATCCAAATCCAAGTTTGGAGAAAGCTAACTCGTGAAATTACCTGAAGCATGACTGTTGCTGTGAGTTTGACAACCTTAGCTAGTTTTTGCTCTTTTAGTGTTACAGAGCAATTAATACTATTCTCCAATTAATAAATATACGTATTAGATGCCATCCGGATTATGTCATGTATACCATCATGTTTTATTAAATAAATTGCACTGGATGTCGTTGCTATCCTTTTAGCATTGGCTGCTTTTAATTTGCTAGAGTTTGGCAAATTCATTGGTTTTTAGCAGACATAATTGTGTGTAATCATGTTCAGAGGTGATGCTTTTGCTGGTAGATGTCCACGTCGCATGCATGTGATACCTGTGTTAGATGGTAACATGCCACATATGCCACTTTCGTATTATTAACTGAGCCATCTGTCAAAGTGGATAAAATAAATTCTATAATCACTATAAGATTGTTCCTAATCACTTTATTTTAAGAATTATATATCAGTTTTCTCAGCAAAAGGCTAAAAGGAGCATCAGGGATAAAAAAATAAAACCAAGTTTCTATCTAAATCTCAATGAAAAGAAAAACAATGTACCCGACATACATAAAAGCACAATACATAGGCATCAACCCAGTTCCTGAAAAGCTGTACTGATTTTCCAGGGAAACTAAATGTGTCAGATGTTTAATAACATTCTGCTACTATGTGATTGCGTATGCTTTACAGTTCTATTGTTTTAAATTGTTCATAAAGGCTTTTACGTTGGAATAGAGATTTTAGTTTAAAAGGAGAAGGTTGAGCAACAGACAAAGATAAGCACAAATTAAATCAAATGAAGTGTCGTGCTGCCATCTAGCGGTAGTATGTGAGCATAGACAATATTATTTATACTGCACTTTTACTATCAAGGTGTATCTAATAATGTGGCTAGTGAGTATGTGCAATATCTTATAGGCAAATATAACTAAAGCTGCATATGGCAAATAAACTTAGATTCTATAGACTTAGGCACGGTGCGGTTTTATCCCTGGGTAGCACAATCTGGGTCATTTCTATGTGGAGTTTGCATGCACTTCAAGTCTGAGTCCCTAGTTCTCTACAGTTGCCCTACATACATGATAAATATCATTTATTTATTCATGCATTCATTCATTCTCTATACTTTTAGAGTCAAGGGGAAGCCGGTGCTCATGCGGCAACTCCAGGCGCTAGTGTAGGAACAACTCTAGACAGGGAGACAAGCCATCATAGGGTGCACACACACACACACACAATCACACACAAATTTACACATTAATGTTAGGATCATTAGCTCTATATAACCTGTCTAACATTTTGTTGATTGTGTCATTCTGTGCAAGTCTCTATTTTCTCTTATTGGTTTCAGCTTAGATTGCTTCAGACTGACTGCATGATTTATCTCTCGTAATTTCCCATAATCTGTCATTCATTCATTTATTCATTTTCTTCTGCTTAATCCACACAGGAATGCGGACCCAACCAGCAAGGAATATGTAGGACCAGCCCTACATAGAGTGGCAATCCACTGTAAATACACACATGCATTCATGCACACATTCACACCTTATGGGCACTTTAGAGACATCAATTAACCTAAAATGCAAGTCTTTGGAATGCGGGAGGAAACCAGAGCACCCTAAAAAAACCTGTACAAAACAGGGAGAACTCCACACACAATTTTTCCAAGGCGTGCCACCTGGGCATGGAACCTGGGTCCTCCTCGCTGTGAAGCACCAGCACCACCCACTGCGCCACCGTGCTGGCCCTATTCCGTAGAACGGCATGCCAAATACGTTTAGGACCCTATTTTTGTCCAATTATGAATTCATTATCAAAACCCTTATATGCCATGCAAGTGTTATAAAATTTTTACTTGCTACAACCAATGATAAGGCTATAATCAATATATTAATCTCTGTGAAATCGGCAATAAATCAATACTTTTTCATGCTCCTTTGAGTCTGAATTTTGTTCTCTGGCGCCGGCTCACAAAGAAAGACGGAGATCTGTAAACCTGAACTCAAACCTGAAACCACAAGCTAACAATAAACAAAAACTATAAATAATAGATCTTGGATAAAAATACCGATGGAATCATTTACCCTTGTAGTGAGAAGCATTATATTAATCATATATGCATCAATGAAATCCTTACAGTGCCCTGAATTTTGGTGACATCATGATTAAAATATAACTTGGCTGGGACATTTACTTATGGCTAGATAATGAGCCATATCTATGATGGATAATTAATTAAAGCTTCGGCTTAAAGCTCATGGCTATGATGAAATGAGGGAGGACGCAATCTGTCAGATGAGCTGGACAGTGATAGCACTTCAACACTGTATCTATCACCTCTGTCTGGCGAGTGTGTATGTTCAGTCGGTGTTGTAGACTGTCCATGATGGACAAGGGCTACTCTGAGGGTCCTTTCTTCCACTTCTGATGTAAAGGTACTCAGTCTGTGCAAATCATTGAGCCAGCTTTTTTCCCAACACACTACAGTATTGAATAAAACACTAAAGATGACCGGCTGCTAGAACATCAATAGGGTTTTGATTCACCGCTAAAGGGCACACTTCGTACACACCCTTTCTGTTGGGTAAAGCAAACACACTGTAAATAGAAAGATAATATAAGGGCTAGTTAATTTGGCGCTCTGGTGGCAGAAGAATGTAACAGATCTGAGTTTGGAGAGAAACAAATAGAACCTGCTCTCAAGCATACAGTAACTGTATGACTTAGTAACTAAGATCTGTGCAATGTCGGTGAAGATCATAACACTGTTCACAAGCTATACAAGATGAAGTGATTTTTCTGTGTTTCTGCCAAGAACTGAATACGAGTACATGACAAACTTCTGCAAGATCCCCGAAGAACTGCAACTTCTCAAACCGCTGCTTACAGTCAGGTGGAATCTGGGATTTAAGAGGTGGGTAGATTCTTGCTTTACTACATTAATTTCTCAACACTGATTTATTACAAAAGTACTTACTTTAAATACAATATTCTGTCAGGCTACTAGTTAATTTTAACCGTTTAACCATTTTTATAGCCATACTAATAACCATTTAAACTACTCAGGGGTGTACATAGCAGACAGATACCAGGAGCAGCATGCAGCCTCCAATTGGGGCTGTCAGGAACCTGAGAACTTTGGCAACATAGGGGTATTCATGATTCCTGGCAACCAACAGCTTTCGGTGACAGCCCTTGTTTACGGAAGCAAGAGTTATGGGGCTGTCACGTGAGCTGATGGGTTTCAGCTGTTTTGCGTTTCGTGCCCTAATTAGGTTACTGTTTAAGTTCTTACTTTGTTTAGTTCAGTGCACGACATTATAGAGACTATGCAAAGTGCGTATTTCTTTGTTTCTTGCCAAGTTGTGCTTAGTTCCTGGTTTTGTGTTTTGTTTAAGATTATTTTTTTTATTTGTTACCTTTGAAAGACTTTATTAAAAAGCATCTCTCTGCAACTATCTCTGCCTCCTTCTTGTGTGTTCCTGTGGGGGATATCATGACAGAGGCACACAGGGATCAATTGGGATCAGGTGCTATACTCAATGGCATTTGTGCCACTAAAGTAAATTGCCCGGAAAGGGGGTTAAAGCAGCAACGTTTTGCTCTCAGACCCTCTACACTGACCATTAGGAAACAGCTGGCCAATGGCAAATATTGAATTTTGCTTTCCGTGACAAGAGAGACAGTTGATTTCATTTGTGAAAATTATTAGTATGAGAGAAATCATTTTTCATTAATTCATTAATTCATTTCATTTGTATGAAATAAACACTATTTGTTAATTTAATGAAAATGCACATTATACAGATTTTTATTAGAACACAACTCAAGATCATAGATCAAAGTTACTCTTTAAGTAGAAAGAAGCGGCAAGAAGAATATTATTATTATTTTTGTCTTAGTAATATATAAAGAATCTTAACTGGTCTGTAAATTCCAATGACCTACACCACTACTAGTTAACTATACCATCAGCTACATATGTCAACAAGTTAAAGGGAAAATAACCAATAAAAAGCAAAAATCTACAAGCCCAAAAAATAGAAATAAGCATCTTTTAGGACAACAACTGAAATTTGTTTTAAAGTGGTGTGAGCGACTTGATTATTAAAATCAAATCTCCTTCTGTGACTGTCACCTTCTGAGCTAAACACAAACAACCTCTGTATGTTCACAGGAAATATTCATAGTAATGTCTGCAGTTGGATTTTCTCTTTAGGTTTTAATAACATTGACTTATGTAATAAATACTTTATTGGTGAATTATTCAAATTGCTCTTTTTCTGCATTAAAATTAATGGCATTACATTGCTTATGCACGTGTTACCCCACGTTTCTACACAATTACACACAAATAAGGCAATATATTGTAAGTTAACAGTACAGAATTGTCATTGTTTTACAATCCAAAACATACTTGACCTTATTTAATATTTAATATTCTTTAACACCTTTTTTTTTAACATATATGAGATTTCCATTTTATTTTTTCATCCGTTATAACTTCTAAAAACCTAAACTCTGATATTTTCCTCAATAATATGCTATAACTTTTGTTTTATCCACATTTACTGATAACACATATTCATCAAACCAAGCCTTAAGTTGAATCATTTCATTTTCTATACTTATACTTTATATTCTATACTTTCTATATTATAAATTATATTCAGAGGCAAAAATAATTCTATATAAATTCTGTAAATAATAATACACACTCTATATATAATAATTATCTGCATTGAAATTTTAAATTGAAATGAAATGATCTCTTGTATTGAATGCTTTATTTAAATCAATGCATACCCGATTGTATATTTCTATTTCTCAGTTGCTGTTGTGATTTTTCTTATTATTTTCGTTGTCCGTATTATCTACCATATTAACTCACTCAAATAAGACATTATTTTTTTTTTTTACAATTTTACTAGCACTTAAAAATTGAGAAAGCAATAATACTGTGATTGTTAAAGTTGTGCTTGTCTCCAGCTTTCTTCCAGAAAAACACCTGTTTTAAATGAAAGACTATAAACATAACTATACCATCAATTATTATTTTTACAATGATTCCATCAATATCAGTAGATGTGTTATTTTTTTAATTTAGCTATGACATAAATGAATTTGATTTTATTTACTTCACCTGAAAACATTGCCTGCATCACAATATTTTCCCCTTTCTAGACACTTTTAGTTTGTCCATACTTTATTGGAATTTAATTAGCCAAACTAGTCTCAAAATTCACAGAAATAATTCAATTCATTGACCACTACATTCATGTTTTTGATAAACGTATTGCCAATTATAAAAAGGTTAGGTAGATCTGTTGATTCCAATTCGTCCCTTATTATATTGTTCAATATATTCCATTTTTCACATGAGCTTTGTTGAATATTGACAATTTATTACATTACAAAATACATTCATAGTAATCAGATATTTTACATATTTACATATATACATGGGATAAGTCCGGTATTGCACAGAGTTACACCTGTTCAAACATTTTCATGAATGACATGATGGTTTATATGAAAGATTGATCAACTTCCATAGATGTTTTTTTTCTAGGTCTTTGGTACATAGTCTTTTGTCTTTTTAGTTTGTTTATTATTAGTTTGAACACAGTTTCAGCGGAGCTCTGGCACTGATGTATAATCATTTTACATCTACTTCTCCAAATGTTATGGTTTATAGTAGTTATAATCCTCCAATATAGATCTTTTTCACTTACTGTTATGTTTTCGTCAATTATTCTGTATTTGCGCCAGATCTCTGCCATTCGTGAACAAAAGAACGAAAAGGACAAAAGAGATGTTCAATAGTTTCCAATTCAGAACAACCTTCAGCAGGACACAGTCTTGTGGCAACAAAGCAAATCTATTTTACAACATTCTTACAGCCAACCTGTCTACACTCACCAACCATATAAAATCTCTTCCATTTTTGGAGATGTCCTTCTTATTTATGTTTCTTATGTATAGTTCACTTTCTCTTGTGCTCAAGTATTTGTGGGTAAATATCCCCTCTTTTTCATAATCACTGATTATATTTGTTTGCTATTTTGATTAATCCAGTCTATATTTAGTTTTTCATATTTATAAGTTAAGTATGTGATTTTTTATGTATTACCTATAGATATTGCTGCTAGTCCGCCTAGGTCCTTTACCTTGTATAATAGTGTTCTCTTGGTTACTTCCCTATTATTTCCCCATATAAATTTGACACACATTTTGTACATCTCTGAACACAAGGTTTTTTTGTGGTGGAAAGACTGTGGCCAAAAATACAAGTTTTGATAGAAATTGTTTAATTACCTGTATTTGTGTTTTATAGTTTGATATTTGACAGACGTTTAAATCTGTCTTAACTTCTTCCTCTTTTATTTCCCAGTTTCGTTCTGCACATTGTTTGTTAGAGTTCTATTTCTTTCTTTATGTGTATGTTTAATTGTGATGCAGAGCCAGATCCTATCCACACTGCCAATAAATTCCATGTATCTACAATATTGTTTTTATATACTATTAAAATTAGTTGCAATTAATCTTTATAATAATGTATATAGTATAACAAATAGTACAACATTGCAGCTTGTCTCAAGACATTGGCTAACTTGTTTTTGTACTTATATTGTTTTACAGCAGTGTCTGTTTTATATTTTATCAACATCCTATAAAGTTTCCTTTTATTGTTCCATGCATTTTGCAACCATTTTGCTAGCCGTGAATTTTTATTATAACAATGTTTGTCATAGAGAGCTAAATAACAATTTAAGAATGATGCAAATGTAGCACCCGGGACCCATTCCATTCTTGTTTGAAGTGATCATTTCCCTTATGTATATGTGGCATTACCCTAATGTATCTGTGCCAATTATGTGGCTTCTTTCTCTGTAACTGTAATTTTTATATAATATTTAAACGTTATAATTAAGTTATAATTAAATGTTGCAAATACAAATAAACAATCACTTATTTATTAGTAAACCACTTCCATTTTATTCTCTACAACATTTGTAATAAGTGGGTCAAACTTGCACTATATAATGTGACCTTTAACATTCATTCATTCTTCTACACTATCCAAAAACAGTTCCACGTTTGACCCTGGTTTATGTAAACACATAAATCAACAATATTTATCATGCTTTCTAATTCAATGTCCACAGCAATACACTTCATGAAATCGTCATTCAACAATTTAATATGTTAGCAACATAAAGGGCCACACCCCCCTCTCCTGTTAATTCTACTGGTAACAAACTATTAATCTAAATGTAACGTTCACACTTTCCTTACAACACCGTCATTACACTAATGTAATCTCTTCAAATTGTCTGAATTGAAGGACAAGGATACTAGAATACTAGACTTCTGGACTCCTTGATATTGGGACAATTGTAGTTCACATTGTTCTGTCATACTGTTCATTTGTACAGAATAAGGCTTGCGTCTGTGTTTTCAAGCATCATGTTTATTACGGTTAAGACTCTTGCTCGTGTTTTGGTATAGTATATTGACCTCATGAGAATTAAGAAGAAGACAATGTATAAATGAATGAATGAATTTAACAATGTGACACAAATGGCATAACAGACTTTACTTCAGCTGCTGGGGGTTTTCTGCAACTGCTGTGCATGTTCATTTCATTGATAGAAGTTGACCAATGTGAATGTGTCAATGCAAGGAACAGATAGAATAGATAGAAAAGATAGAGGAGCGCGTAGCATGGCAGTAGGTAGTGCTGCCACCTCAAAGAAAGAAGGTCCTGGGGTGCTTCCAGCATAGGGCAGCCTAGGTCCTTTCTCTGTGAATTTGCATGTTCTGCCTGTGTTCACATGGGTTTTCTCTGGGTACTCCCAGTCCAAACTCATGCATTAGTCTAATTTTGTCCCTAAGTGTCCTTGGGGTGAATGTGTGAGGCTAGTACAAAGATGTACTAGTTTTTTAACGTTACTGGCCAGAAGTAAGCAAATATGGAAGTTGTTAATTTTGTCACACCTCTATTTATTTTTTGAGAGCAAATGCATTTATAAACGCAATATGAATATAGGAAATGATTAAAGCCTAATGGATAAAAACGGAATGCTTAGCTGAGTTTCCATCTGCCCGCAAACAGAGAGGAAAAGATTCACTCAATCACTCACACGTGCACACGCACATGCACACAAAAATTCAAACACTTACAGTGGCTGTGTACAGATGGCAGTTTCAATATTCTCATTTATCTTCATTCAGAGCCTTATTCAGTCAAATCAGTGCTGACCTTCCACTCGTACCCACACTGACCGTCTTTAAATTGGAAGCTACGCACACACACTCAGACAGATAATGAGAGAGGGAACTGTAGTGTAGGAGTGATAAAGTGTAATGACACTATAAGCAGTGCTTTTTCAAGTAACTGAGTGCACTCAGAAGTCAAGTTTCATCCTTATTCTTTTACCAAAATTAAAACATATTTGTTCATATTTATTTATTTATTTATTTACTTTCGCTTTGTCCGTCCATATTTCTCTTTCTATGTCACTCCCTCTCTCTCTCTTTCCCATTGTCCCAATGAAGAGAATTTTAAAAAGATTTTAAATCAAGGACACACAGAGACTACATTTAATCCTTTTATAAAATTTACAAACTGGAGTGCTGTTATTGGTCACGATTTACTGACAGCATGACAGCCATCAGTCATGTCAGAGCATTAGTCCACAAGAGTCAAAGACTCATCTCCTATATAATGTAGGAACTTATTTATTAAATCACCTAAACACAGAGTATATCAATAACATGTTACATTACGAGTTCTTTAACTAACACTTTAATAAAGTAAATAATCATTGATAAAATAAATAAACCATCTACAGGGGTTAGACAATGAAACTGAAGCACCTGGTTTTAGACCACAATAATTTATTAGTATGGTGTAGGGCCTTCTTTTGCGGCCAATACAGCATCTCGGGAATGACACATACAAGTCTTGCACAGTGGTCAGAGGGATTTTAAGCCATTCTTCTTGCAGGATAGTGACCAGGTC
>JAOUQV010342028.1:0-10608 GCA_028565295.1 Aspidoras spilotus
TGTATGTGTGTGTTTCACTGCACGGATGGGTTAAATGCATAGGACCAATTCCGCTGTGTGCAAACATAGTGGCAAAAATGTATTACTTTCACTTTCACTTAAATTACTTCCTGCTGTATTTCACACAGCGTGATTGCATTGTTCTAACAAACTATGTTAACAATATGGGTCTCTTGGTGTGGGTTCAACATAAACATTCTCTCCCCTGATGTGGCAGTCTTTGTGATTCTACAAAAAAACATGCCGTTACCAAATATTACATGCAGCACTAAGCCTACAAATGTTTCAGTAAATTAATGTAATGAAACACTTTTGGACAGATTTGTATTGATTTATATATAAACATATATGAAATGAATAATGCAATTACCTGTTCACCTCTCTAAATGTTCAGACTATAGTGGACACGGTGAACTTGAAGTCCTGCTTCCCTCATAGTCAATCCATGGACAAGAATGTGGTCAATGATGGTTGTCCGTATTTCATATGAAATTATCGTTCATCGTCTAATCCCTCTTTTTCTTCCACCTCCTCCTCTTCCCCTTACTCTGCCTCTCTGCTTATTTCTATACATAGTGAAACTTCTATGACCAGACCTCCTTGTATTGGCTTACAATACATTGGTTTATTCACATCATTTGTCACATATGTGATCAATTTAGAGAGGCTGGGTTTAAGGGACAGTCGTAGGCTTGTGGTTAAGAAACCGGCCTTGCGACCGGAAGGTCACTGGTTCAATTCCAATTACCGACAAGTCATGGCTGAAGTGCCCACGGGCAAGGCACCTAACCCCCAGTTGCTCCCTGGGCGCTGTGATGGCTGCTCACTGCTCCGGGCATGTGTGCTTACTTCACCAGTGTGTGTATATGTGTGTGTTTCACTGCACGAATGGGTTAAATGCAGAGGACCAATTCCGCTGTGCGCAAAACATAGTGGCAAAATGTATTACTTTCACTTTCAGTTGTGACACCTTATGCAATCTAATTTCCTGGCTGGATACATGCCAAACTACAACTGTGTCCTTATTGTCGGGATAATAACATACATGTGAGCTGTCCTGATAAGCCACTGTTAAAGGAATTCTTTTAATTTAGTACAGTGGGTGTCTGGTCCCACATATGAAAATAGACATACTTTAGATCTGATTATATCTTATGGTTGTACTGTGTTAAACCTATAAATGTGTACCTGTGGGTTTTCTAAACACATGCCTGTTTTATATGTGGTTATATTTATATATGTGGTTTTGTCCAGCGCAAATTTCCTGCTTTGGCTAGGTCAGAATTTTAACCCCTTCACTGCTGCTCAATTCTCTTCTGCCTTCATTCAGCCTAAAGACAATCCTGACTTAGCGTCTGTTGATACGGAGGAGCTCTAGATTTTACTCCTCCTGCCAAATACTGGACTCTGTAGCTCCATTTAAATCCAGACAGCTAAAGTTAAACATTATTAAAGAAGCTAAAAGGTAACATCTGGCTAAAATCATAATAACAAATCAGCATAACACACATTTGTTGTTCAAAACCATTGTCTCTGTTCTAAGAGTCCCTCAACCAGTCTGTTTGGAACATTCCCCTGAAACTTGTAATAAGCTTGGCTATGCTTACTAAATTTTAGCCTGTGACTCTGTCACACCTGGAAGATGTAATGGGCCATATAAAGCCTTTGGGATCCAAATATGATGCTGTGCCTCCCCACTTATTAAATAGATTTTTCCCAGTATAGGGAAGCAGGTTTTAACCATTATCAACAGTAGTTTGTCCTCTGGTGTTGTTCCTGTCAATTTTAAACATGCAGTAGCGCATCCCCTGCTTAAAAAACCTCGTCTGCATCCTATAGTTTTGGTTATTTATAGGCCAATGTCCAAGCTGCCTTTTATTTTAAAAATATTGAAAAAATTCTCAGCTGAAATCTTTTGGACAAACATAATATCCTGGAGTTTTTCAGTCTGGTTTCAAAACCCGACATACAGAATAGCGCTGATTCAGAGACAGTACAGAATCAGCACTTATTAGGGTTTTTAATGTTATCCTTTTAATGTTGTCCAATGATTTAATGTTGTCCAATGATCATGCCTTTGACACAGTGGATCACAACGTTTTAATTTCCAGGTTGCAGCACTTAGTGGGCATTTATAGGGAGCTTTGAAATGGTTAAGGCCATATCTAACAGACAGAAACTTGTGTGTGAAATTTGCAAATTAAAAATCGTCTTCAGCTCTCATGAGATATGGGGTTCCACAGGGCTCTATTTTAGGTCCTCTTCTGTTTTCACTCTATCTGTTTCCACTGGATTCCATTTTGTGAAAACATGGCATCTTCTTCCGTTGCTATGCTGACAACACCCAGATTTATGCTTTTATCACTTAAGGAAGGTGGCGAAGGTGAAGTCTATTTTAGCACATCAGCACTTTGGAACAGTAATCAATGCCTTCATTACATCTCATCTGGATTACTGCACTTTTTGGAGTCAGTCAGTCCTCCCTCTAACGCCCTCAGTTGGTGCAGAACGCTGCTGCCCAGGTGTTAATAGAGTCACGTAAGAGGGAGCACATAACTCCCATCCTGTCCTCACTCCACCTTTTTAAGATTATTTTATATGCTCTTAAATCCTAAAATTGACTTACCTCTCTGAGCTCCGCCATCTGCATGTGCCCGCACAGTGACTCAGGTCGGCAGATTAGCTGCTCCTGGAGGTACTGAGGTCCAGGCTTAAGCTTAGAGGGGATCAAGCCTTTTCGATTGTGGCTTCTAAATTATGAAAAAAACTGCCTGTTTTTATTAGACAGGCCTCATCAATGTCCACTTTTAAAACTAGCCTCAAAACCTACTTTTATTCTCTGGCTTTTAATTCAACATGATTTCACTTTGAATCTTATTGGTTTATGGTTTTATATGTTTTACTCTTTTATTGATTGTATCAGTTTTATTGCTTATATTGTTTTCTTGGTATATTGTTTTGTGTTTTATACTTTTCTTATATACCTGCAGTGTACAGCACCTTGTTGCGAGTACACTGGTGTTGTTTTTAAAGTGGTCTAAAAAAATCTAAGATATTTAAATAGATAAATGAGATATATAACTAGATACACTATATTGCCAAAAGTATTTGCTCACCTGCCTTGACTCACCTACTTTGATGCTCGACCATTCCAACCCATTCCTTGAAGCTCTCTGTGCACTGTTCTTCAACTAAAGTCCACATGAATTTTGGAGGTCTGTAGTGATTGACTCTGCAGAAAGTTGCTTACTTTTCACACTATGTGCATCAGCGTCGGCTGAAATCGCTCCGTCGGTTTTTGTGGGCTACCACTTCAGGGCTGAGTTTCTGTCATTTCCAAACATTTTCTTATGATACAGCCGACAGTTGACTGTGGAATATTTAGGAGCGAGGAAATTTCAAGACTTCAAGGTGGCGTCCTATCACAGTTCCAGACTGGAATTCATTGATATCCTGAGAGCGCCATTATTTCACAAATGTTTGTAAAAACAGTCTGCATGACTAGGTGCTTGATTTTATACACCTGTGGCCATAGAAGTAATTGGAATACCTGATTCCAATAATCTAGATTATTGAGCAAATACTTTTGGCAATATAATGTAGATAGATATGTGACTTTATTTATCCCGGGGCAAAGACAATTTTTAGAACAGCTTCAGAAAAAAAACATTTACAAACAAAATAAAAGCAAAAACTAAAAGCTAAGGTGTGACACATGCAGAATTTGGCTTAAATTCTGAAACTTTGTGCTCATAACAAACTGGACAGTCCTTTTCCTCTTCAGCTGGAGTTAATAACAATGTTAATAATATTCAAAAGTATTTGAAATGTGGACTCGCCAGACCACAGGACACTTCTAATTTGCGTCAGTCCATCTCAGATGAGCTTGGGCCGAGAGAAACTGGTGGCATTTCTGGATATTGTTGATGTATGGCTTTCACTTTGCATTGTAGAGGTTTTACCTGCACCTGGTGGAGTATGGAAGTTTCAAAGAAGATATACCCAATCATTGTAATCACCTGTTTCCAATTAACTTGTTCACCTGTGGAATGTGCCAAACAGGTGTTTTTTGAGCACTCTTCAACTTTAAATTTTTTCTTGCCTTTCTTGCCTTCCAAACTATTTTGGAACGTGTTGCTAGCATTAAAGAGTGAATATTTAGAAAAAACAATAAAGTTTATCTATTTGAACATAAAATATCTTGGCTTTGTAGTGTATTTAATTAAATATGGGTTAAAATGTATTTGCAAATCATAGTATTCTGTTTTTATTTATGTTTTACACAATGTACTTCAATGGAATTGGGGTTCTAAGTTTCCTTTTGAGACTGTTGCTTCAACAATTTTGAAATTCACTGGAAAAACTATATTCTTACTTACCGCATTAAAAACTTTCATGACAACCTAACCACTTCCTGTTTGTCGGTTAATGTGGCAAAGCACTGCAGTTTTGATGGTGCTAAATTTGAGCCTGGTGCCTTAGGTCATTTCATACCAACTGCACTTTTGAATCCAAACATATAGGATATTTTTTTTTAGACACTAGCAAACAAGCCAACTAATTATCATTTTGACTAAGATGTCATAATTTACCCTAAGTATGTCCTTGTATATATTGCTATTTAGTGCTACTTCTAGTAATTTCTTGTGTTTTTTTGTCAGCCCGTTTTTAACATTGGCTTAGTTTAACTACATATAAAATCTGACACAAAACACACCATTAGAGGATGCCATGTGATTTTCTGATACACAATAATGTCCTTCGCGTTATGATCCCAGTGTGAGGCTGAATTTGTTTGAAATGTTTTATGTTTTAGTTTTGTTTTCCACACAAAATTCTAATTTAATAATTTAATCTGAATTACTTTTATCAATTAAGAGGTTTAGGGGACATCCTTAATATTCATTTACTTATTTACACATAAAACCATTAAAAGAAAAAAATACAAAAAGAGTAGTGCGACATGTTAAAAAATTAAATGTAAATTCAGTAAATGAAATGTTATTTTATAGTTTTCATTGCCAGGGGAAATTACGTATGACAAGTTATTATCTGTTGTTCCTCTTTTTAAATCCAGATGTCAGAATGTTCCTATCTTGCTAAATTACAAAACTATATTTGTCTTTTGTTAAAAAATATAATAAAACGCTCACAAAACATTTAGAAATAAAAGTTTTACCAAATCAATAATCATTAATGGCAATAATTTTGTTTAGGTAATTACAAAGATTTAATAGTATACATTATTATTAATAGTTTTAACAAGCTAAAAAAATATTTTTGGCCATTTTTTGTTTTTTCATCAAGATTTAACAAATAGGACCTATTACTATTTTCAGAAAGAAAGAATATGGTGCAAAACTGCAATAATGTATATTAATCTCAGATTAAAGCAAGTATGTCTTAACAAAGGCGCTTCAATTTTAATTGCATTAACATTACATTTTTTTACTAATTGTTTTTAGTTAGCATATCTGCGTACACTGTATTCATAAACATATTCTAATCAATTTTAAGCTATTTAAATTAAATGGGCATTTTTGTGGGCATCGTGTACTTCTTGCTGTAAATACACCATTATTAACATGTTTTTAAGAAAATAAACATTTTTAAAAGAGGATTTTGTTTTACTGTAAAAATTAACATTCATGAAGATATAATTACAATGTTGGTTATTGTCACATATCAAGCTGAGAACAAGGTTATATATGCACACAAAGTAATAACCATACATAATGTTAAATACATAGTACACAAATGGTGTACACCTTGGCATCTCCAGTTCAACTATAGCATGCATGTCTTTGGACTATGGGGGAAAAACTGGAGCACCCAGAGGAAACCCACGGAAATCCGGGAGAACATGCAAACTCCACATAGAAATTATCATGGGATTGAACTTGGACCTAGCTTGCTGTGAGGCACTACCCATGGTACCACCGTGCTACCCCAGATTTAATTACAAAACTAAACTATTAGTTATTGCATCAATGTACCAGAAAAAATTACATTGTAAAATTGTGCTAAAATATGTACAAATTAGTATTATTATTTTTAGACAAATGTTTTTTATTTATTTTTATTGCACATACTGAGATATACACTACTCAAAAAATAAAGGGAACAAATTATTAATAATAAATCCAAACATAGGGGCGGCAAGGTGTCACAGTGGGTAGTGCTTTCATCTCACAGCAAGAACAATCTGGGTTTGAATCCCGGGTAGGATGACTCCGGAAATTTCTTGTTGAGTTTGCGTGTTCTCCCCAGTTACTCTAGTTTCTTCCCGCATTCCAAAGACATGCGTGATAGGTTGGTGTTTATAATTGCCCATTAGTGTGAATGTGTGTATGACTGTGTGTGTGTGTGTTTCCCCAGAGTTGCCGGGTGGCCACTGACTTCCCTGTGACTTTAAAACTATGATTAAGTGGATATAAAAAATAAATGAATGAAATACAAACACTTATATATTAGGCAAATACCAAACATTAGTAATGTGCATAAGATTTTTGTCAGTGCTTTCATCCCTATAGGAAATATGAGGCTGGATCTGCAACCCACAAAAGGTAGTGCAGATAATCTAGGATGGCCCGCTTTTATTTTAAGTGTGATGCCAAATTCAGACCTCTATAGGATAATAATTTTGGTTTACATTGATCATTTTTATGTTATTTTGTTTTCAACACTATGTAACGAATAAAGTATTTTTTTAACTGGAATAATTTATTCATTGAGATCTAGGATTTGCTATTTTAGTGTTTCCATTACTTTTTGAGTAGTGTATTTCTTTTAACAGAATCAGGTGTTCCAATCATTTCCATGGCCACAGGTGTATGAATGAAAGTTCAGCATAAAAAGACATTTTGGACGATTCCATGCTCCCAACTTTGTAGGAACAGTTTGGAGCTGGCAACTTCCTCTTTCAAAATGACTGTGCATCAGTGCAAAAAACAAGGTTCATTTAGACATGGATGATGTTTCTGGTGTGGATGAACTTGACTGGCCTGCACAGTAATGACCTTAAGACGATAGAAAATCTTTGGGATGAGTTAGAGCGGAGACTGAGAGCCAGGCCTTCTTGTCCAACATCAGTGTGTTACCTAACAAATGCGCTTTGGAAGAATGGTCAAAAAAACACACCCCTAAACCTTGTGGACAGCCTTTCCAGAAAAGTTGAAGCTGTTCTAGTTGCAAAGGGTGAACAAACCATATTGATATGGATTAGCTCATGTGAGTCAAGGCAGGTGAGTGAATACTTTTGGAAATATAGTGTATTTATGTATTTAGTGTATAACAGATCTCATCTTTGGATAATATAGGTATGGGGTCAGAACGTGGCCATGGTGATTATCTGTGGAAAAAATGGGGGGTTAGATTGTCTGAGTGTTTAATAATCTTTACATCACTGTCAGTGCTAGCTACCATCTGTAAATGGATTAGCATGACCTTGAAAATTATTAAGGTATAAAACTGTCTAGCATTTGGCTTTTAGTTAGCTGGGTTTAGTGTCAAGTATTCAGTTGTAAAAAGGTCAATTAACATTATTAAAAGTGCTTTAGAATCTTTACATAGCTATCATTTTTTTCTGATCATAATTCTATCAGAAAGTGCTGATTTTTGCTTCTGTTTAAACAATATCTTGCATGATCAACCAAGTGCCAAACTTCCTTTTTTTATATCCTCAGACAGCGAAGTGAAACTACTTCCACATACTGTATTTAAAAAATGGGGGAAATTATTTGAAAAATAAATGCTTCCATATACTGTATTGGAACTAGCTTAATTTATATAACGTGTGTTTGTTCGCTTGTTTTCTTTGTTTGTAAATTCCAAGCATTTACTTACATTGCTCTAAAATAATTTGTGTTAATGTTTGGAATTGACCTATAGGGACAAAAAACATCCGATATGACAGCAATCAGGTAACACACTACAATACTAGTAAAAATAAATAAATCTAACTGAACGACTAATTACTAGTCATTGTTAGAGATTAAACATAAACATTTCTGAATTTTCACAAATATTACTGATTAATATTTCTTTTACTCATTTCATCCATATGAATGCATTTAGTATATTTTACACAGTGTCCCAACATTTTTGGAATGGGCTTGTCAGGAACTGTAGAAATCTATAGCATTGTTCTTGAAGTCAAAACCTGTGTGCTGAATCTGAAGTGATTAGAGGTTCTAATCTGACCAATAATAAAATATTATAATAACTGCATCCTTGTGTAATTAGCAAGCTAATATTTCTGTTTTTTTTCAATTACAACAAATAATTTCATAGGTTAAATATGAAAAAACAAATCCAATTTAGATAAACACTATAAATATTTTTATGAATAATGTTAATTAAGTGAAATTCATTTATACATTTAAATTGTATATATTTTATTTATTGTGTATATATATGCCTAATATAAAGAAGTGTATTGGTCAGTTTCACTAATGCATTAAATCAGATCTAAAACAAAGTGAGATTCTAAAACAAAGGTCACAAAGTGAGCTATAAAAACAAGTGTGAATGATTTTTAGGCAACAATTGCATTTAAACCTAAAATGGGATCCAAAATACAATAAAATGCAAGAGCTGCAATTTCTACAATAAAGCAAAATAAAACTTTAAAAAATTAGTCATAGTTAAAATAATATAAGAATAGGATTTGATAAGGCACCTCAATCTTTTCAGTGGATATATGTTCAAATTCAGACTTGTACATCACTTACTAAACTTGTTTTTAGATCTTGGCTCATAATGTTTTCCAGGTGGTCATCCATGTGGTCAGTATATATTTACAACTATAACAAAGTGCACTCCTGCAACTGTTCTGCGAAGAAGTTTCACCCCATACCCATAGTGCCCACAAACGTTCTTTCTCTTGACAAGTCCTTAAACGTAATTTTCTACAAACCCTATTCCAAAAAATTTGGACAAAGTTCAAATTAAATAAAAATGGAATGCAATAATTTACAAATCTCAAACTAATATCGTATACACAATAGAACATAGACAACATATCAATTATCGAAAGTAAGACATTTTGAAATTTCATTTCAAATAGTGGCTCATTTAAAATTCTGTGACAGCAAAACATTTCAAAAAAGTTGGAATGGGTCAATAAGAGGCTGGAAAAACCAAAACCAAATTGCAACTCATTAGGTAAATTAGCAATAGGTCATTACATGAATGGGTATAAAAGTGGATAACTATTCTGTGGTCAGACAAATCAAAATTTCATAAAAGTCCTTTATGAAAATCAGGGACGACATGTGATTTGGACTAAAGAGGAGGACAACCCAAGTTGTTGTCAGCCTTCAGTTCAGAATTCTGCATTTCTGATGGTATGGGGTTCAGTTTAATTCAATTCAATTTTATTTATAAAACGCTTTTAAGAATAAGCATTGTCCCAAAGCAGCCTTACAAAAAATGTTTTTTTGGTTGCATTAGTGCATGTGGCATGGGCAGCTTATACATCTGGAAGGACACCATCAATGCTGAAAGGTATATCCAAGTTCTAGAGGAACTTATGCTCCCATCCAGATGATGTCTCTTTCAGGGAAGACTTTGCATTTTCCAACATTTTACAATCCCAAACCACATACTGCATCAATTACAGCATCATGGCTGCATAGAAGAAGGATCTGGGTACTGAACTGGCCAGTTTGCAGTCCAGATCTTTCACCTAAAACATTTAGCAGATCATAAAATGGAAGATACAACAAAAACGTCCTAAGAAAATTGAGCAACTACAATCCAACATTAGACAAGAATTAGACAAGAATTGTGCTCTAAAAAACATTACAATTCGAAAACATTTGCTCAAAAATATAAAACAGAATTTCCTGAATAACATTAGACAGCTGGATGAGTTGAAGTTTACTGGTGATAAACTACTATACTATTATGAGAAGGGAAGTTTTCAGACAACTCAATATATTTTACTTAGCCTTAAGAGGTTGTTCCAGCTAGATCCAGCACTTGTTTCAAAAACCCTTCAAGACATTTCTGACCCTAAGACTTCATCAACCATTAGAGATGTTTCTCTCAAAAAATCTCTAAGAAGGTCAAAGAAGGTCATACCAGAAGGCTTGCCGTTAAAAATGCAATCTTGTCCGATAGAGGAGCTATATTTTTTCGTACCTGGAGCTTGAGGATATATATTTCATAGGTCAAGTTGGAGGAAAAGATCACAGTGGCCGCACTTTGAAAACCTACACTCAATTCAATTTAATTAGATTTTATTTATAAAGCACTTTTGACAAAGGATATTGTCCGAAAGCAGCTTTACAAAAAAACGTTTTATCCCAGATATGCAAGGATGGCAAGGAAAAACTCCCTGAGGCAGTAATGAAAAAAAACTTAAGAGGAACCAGACTCCTAAGAAAACCCATCCACATTTGGGTGATACTATACAATTCTTACACATCTAACACATAATTCTATAACTAACAATAATATATATCATTAATATAACAACAATATATATATATATATATATATATACAGGGGTTAGGCAATAAAACTAAAACACCTGGTTTTAGACCACAATAATTTATTAGTATGGTGTAGGGCCTCCTTTTACGGCCAATACAGCGTCAATTC
>JAOUQV010342043.1:0-10608 GCA_028565295.1 Aspidoras spilotus
TGTCCAGATGACACACCAAGTACCTTTCTGCCTGTCTGTCTAATTACTGTTGCTACCCAGTCATCTGGAAGCTCTTTGCTACTACCCAAAGCCTTTTTCAACTCTTTTCTGAACTCCTCACAGCATTCCTCCTTTTCCAACTTCCACCATTTGGTCCTCTTCTCTACATTTGGCCTCTTCCTCTTCCTAACCAACAACTCTTGTAGGTCAACCTGTGCTATTCCCTATTTTGGAAATATGTGTTTACCCCAGCCATTTCCATCCTCTTTGCAAAATCCACCACCATCTGTCCTTCGAGAAACCTATCCTTAACACCAAACTTGCCCGTCACCTCCTTATCTTCTTTGTTTCCTTCACCAAAATTCCCATTGAAATCTGCACCAATCACCACTCTCTCCTCTCTGGTTATGCTCTCTACTACTTCATCTAGCTCCCTCCAGAATCTCTCTTTCTCCTCCAACTCACTTTAAAGTCATCACTCTATCTGATGTGTGTGTGAGCGCTCTAAAATGGAGTGGCATCCTGTCGACTAATGTTCCCGTCCGTGCAGCTAGAGTTGCTGGGTGGGCACCAACTGGCCTGCAACTCTGATTAAGAGGAAGATAATGGATGGATGGATGAACCTGAGAGATGTCAATTTTGAAATACAAATATGCAACTGTAATCATGATTTGATACAAAAGCAGAATACACAAATGGTTGTGTTTGAGGTGCATAGATGGGTAGAGGATCTCCATGTCAAAAATGTCTAAGAAAATCAATGATATCTTTAAAAACACTATTTCCAAGAAATACAGGAGAGGATTTGTACATTTCAGTGCGAAGGTTTGCATTAAAAAAACATGAAATATCTCAGGGTCAATAGTGTAAATGTAAGAAACGGTGCAGGGTTTTTCTTCGTTTGCATCTTCTATGCCATCCCAACACTTCCTGGGTGTTGTACATTTTTAAGAAAGTGTGTAAACTTTTCTGAATACGTGGTTAGTAATATATCATACTGGGCTGAATCGGTCACAAAAGTGCTGAAGACCTGCACATTTGAGAGCCTCAGCTGTTGTTTATGGTATAACTGTGACTGCATTGTATCTGCATTGCAGCACATACACCAGTGCAGGTGGAATTTGATATAAAGGCTGTTTCTTTGCAGTCGACTTTAAAAATCTGCCAACTGTGAGTGCTGAGTGTTTTCTTGGTCACTGTGACTATAGACTCAAAGTACAGTGATGGACAGGAGACTGCATTAAGAACAAAAACAAGCTAAAGGCAGTCAGGGTTAGGAATCCAGATTAGAAACGTGTTCCAGTCCAACATGAAATATATCTTTTCAACTTGAGTGGAGAGTGAGTCTGAGACTAGATGCTGCATTTTATTCATTCATTCTCTATAAGAATAGGATTAAAAGTACAATCCTGAAATTTTCTGATTTATTCTGGTCATCTTTATAGATTAAAAAAATATCTTATATTTCAAAGCCTTAACAGCAAAATCCTTACAAGTAACATAGATTTTATTAGTTTCTGTACACTGAGTGATCACTGAATTAAAGGACATCTGGATAGTTACGGGTTGGTCCTACTTTTTGATTAATTCAGCAAACAGATCTCAGGGAAGATGCAGGACACTCTAATGTCATTAGGATGGTCACTCGCCCTGGGAGAGCTGGAGGAAGCGTCCAGAGAGAGGGAAATCTGTGTATCCCTGCTCAGACTGCAAGACCCAGTCTAGGATGAAATTGGAAGAAGATAAATGGATGGGCATCAAGAAACAAACTCCAGAATGCTTCATACCCAAGTCAATCAATGCGTGGTGCAGCACCGCCACCATTTTGCCTCATTATTTTGAAACTCACTTCTTGGATTAAGCCCGTGTCTGGCTGCGATGTGACCTTGATCTAGAAATTTGTTAATGGTTCCGCCACCCCTTGTATACCTGTGATACACTGGTACAGAAACGGCACACAGTTGCACTTGTTGCTGAAACACTGGTGCCCACCCCCCTGGAAAACAATTGTCAACAATCTGTCCACTTTTAAAGTTTACCCATGCAACCACCAACTTTCCCAGTTTATCACCTGCCCAGGTGTTCCTAATCCAGTGATTTTTCAGTGTAGTATTACCTGTAGATAAGAGTTATAGCACTATAGGTGATGATATTCCTATCAAGGACAAGCGACCGATGAGATGCTGTCGGATTGTGAACGCATATTGTGTTTATTTCTGTCACAGACCTGCAGTAAGGATGAGGAGTGCTGTGAGGGTCAGCTGTGCGTGTTGGGTCACTGCATGAACTCCACTAAGGGAGAAGTTGGAACTATCTGCCAGGAACAAAGCGACTGTAACACCGATCTGTGCTGCGCTTTCCATGAAGGTACTAAATGTTTTTAAATGGATGAGGTTGGACCTCATGTAGATTTGTGTTGGAATGTGATGATGATCGAATGCGTTGGAATTTTACCTCTTTTGCTTATTGTATTTTTACTCAGCAGCATGTCCTCCTGTAACAGACCAGATTTGAGTCAGAATAGTTCTTGTGTACGATTAATATTAAATACTGTATAGTTTTATAATACTGTATAGTGTATAGTTTATGTACGTACATAAATATACACACAGTTTGGTCATTGATACTGGACGCTAGCATACTAATTGTTGGCCATAACATATTCTAATGTACATACTACACAATTTTTCTTCCTGGATAGATTAGTTGGTAGAGCACGCTGCAGGAAACAAACAACAGCATTATTACCAAGAAAAACAAGAGATTGGGATTCTCAGATCATCCCTATCCTACAGAGCACATCTGTGCAGCTAACCAATGCAAAGCAATGGTGTTTTATGACATTAGATACTACAGTACATTTATTTATTTATTTATTTCTCTTCTCATTTGCCTACTACTCTTTCTGGGGCATAAGGCGTCCACAAGGAAGCTCCATGCATCTCTGTCCTGGGCTTTTCCGTCTAGTTGGTTCCATGTCATTCCCATGGTCCAGGCTTGTCTCGTAGTGTTATTTGCTGGCTTTCGTAAGGTGTGCCCAATCCTTCCCCTAATGTCGCTGCTTTATTTGCTATTCTTCGCGTTCCTTGCAGGTGCAAGCCTTGATGTCCATGTCTGTACCCCCCTGCTTGTCGATTACACTGCCGAGATAGATAAAGGCCTATACATCCTAGAGCACTTCAACATCCAGTATGATTGGGTTGTTGCTGGGCACGTTGGTCAATTGGCAGGGAGCCCAAAAAGCTGGAGAAGCTTCCAGAGGGTTCTCGGTCCATGCTGTCAAAGGCTTTTTTGTAATCAACAAAGAAAATGTACATGTATGAATTCCATTATATTGACTGTTCTACTATAATATGCAGCATCGCAATCTGGTCAATGCAGGATCAATACTTGCAAAAGCCAGCCTGCTGTTTGGCCTCAACAGGATCCCTCATCCTGTTCAGCTAGACTTTGTTGAAGACTTGTACTGACAACAGTGTAGTTCGTACGTTTGCTAAAGTCACCTTTCTTTAAAAGTTTGGTACCCCCTTTCCATGCTGTTGGCACTTGTTCTTACCCCCAAATCTTAAGAAGTGGATCATCTCCACTATTGTTTTCATGTTTGCCTTAAGCACAGAATATTGGAATATTTTCATGTGCTGCTGCTTATCCTTTTATGAGCTGGTTGATGGCTTTCCAAGTTTTTTCTCAGGTTGGGACATTACATTCTAAGGGCTGGTCCACATCCGCTGGTTCTAGGTTAGGTGAATTCTGTGCTGCTTTTCTTTGCTTGCTTGTTTGTTTTTGTGAACTCTGCTTAAGCCTTGGTATTTTCTGGCTTCATCCTCATTTTGGTGATAACAAATAACAGTCTGTAGGAAGCATCTGTAAATGTTTGTGCAGTGGTAAGTCAATAGGATGCTATTCCGTGAATCTGGCTAATACTCGCAATCAAATGCACAGTGAAGGTGAATGAATCAAGAGGAAAATTCCAGTTGGATTAGTTGACCTCCCATGGGTGAAGATGGCTCAGAACTCACTGGTCAGTTCTGCTACAGGTATGACTCACTTCCAGTGTATTCTGTTACCAACCTCCCTTGATGCCCAGGTCTGCAACCACACCTGATGCTCCAGCAGTTAAGGACTGGATGCGTTGCAGTGAACAGATCTGGGAGACAACTAATCAGAGAATTGAAAGTGAAAGTTAAAAGTGAAAGTGATACATTTTGCCACTATGTTTTGCACACAGCGGAATTGGTCCTCTGCATTTAACCCATCTGTGCAGTGAAACACACAAATACACACACAGGTGAAGTGAGCACACGTGCCCGGAGCAGTGAGCAGCCAGCACAGCACCCGGGGAGCAACTAGGGGTTGGGTGCCTTGGCCAAGGGCCCAAGGCCACTTCAGCCATGACTTGTTGTTACTTGGAATCAAACCAGTGACCTTCCAGTCGCAAGGCTGGTTCCTTAACCACAAGCCTACGACTGCCTGAGAATACAAGTACACAAGCAACAGGCTGATCGACAGAGGGGAGACATGCCTACCTACCAACCTGTGGAGAGAATCTGGTTATCTGCAAGAGAACTAATGAGCAAGAGAACAAGAATGAACTAACATATAAACTCGACTCACCTGTACATTACCAGGTGTCTAATAATTTTCATGTTTCTCTTCTCAAGCTTGTTGTCACCAGCCCATGTCTGCCTTTGACTCTTTGGGAGGTCACGCTTTCTCAAGCTTTAAACTACAGCGCTGATCATATTGACTACAGTTTATCATTCCTTGGTTTCTTATGATGTTAGCAATCCAGGTGTATCGGTCAACCCGGAACAGCAATTCCACGCTACGTCACCGAAATACTAACTTGGTTCAGCTGGTGTTCGTTAGTCTTATTACTATATATTACCACATTTCATTTCCATCTTAGCAAATTATTGAATTGTTTACTTTTTGAACTCTGCTTGCACATGACTTTTCTGGTTAAGCGTAACAAGGAGACTTAAATAAAGAAGCTGTTCTGGTGTTGAAAATTTTCACGAATACATTTTACTTTCAAAACCACAGAGTTCTTAAATTGGGAAAGAAGAAACAGCCTGAATATTCTTACTGGAGATTTTTGCTGATTTTGCTATTTTCTGGATACTCTGAATGCCTTTCTTAAACGAATATTTATTTTCCTGCTTGTCTGGGTTGGTTTTTTACTTGCTGACATATTACCACTATTTACCGTAATTCGGTGTCTCTAATGCTTGGCTGCGAGTCTTGCTTAGATAAACGGCATCAAAGCTTTGGCAAGGTGAGTGAATATTTAGGGCGAGCCGGAGGGTATGTGGCTTTTATTTTTTGTCATGTACATTTGTAGAACATTGGATTGTGCGACTGCAACAGAAGGATTACCTGGTCCGACACTAAGCTACTCCACTGCAGATCTTGTATACATATGTCTGTCCATTTGCATCGTTAGGAAACCTCGATACATAAATCTACTTATCCACCTCCTGTGTCACATGTTAATTATACCGCCGTAAGAATTACTCATCCAGTACCTCGATGCCGTTTCATAAGGCAGCTGGGAGTGGATTATACAGCTACCAGAGGTACCGCGTGATCCCTTTCTATATCTGTCCAGTACACTGTCGTCTTATTGTCCGTTAAATATTGCTCTACTGAACTCAAATCAATCACAGACACAGCTGGCCTACAAAATCTCTGTATTGGACAATTTAACCTGGACACATTTTTCTGACTGAAACCTGGCAAGTGCCTGGCAAGTTTGTACATCTCAATGCTGATATCCCTCTTTATTTCAAATATCTAACCCCAAATCGAAAGACTGGCAGGAGTGGGAGTTTTATTCAACAAAGAAATTAAATTGTGAATGTGTGACTTCCTTAAAGTTTCCACCTTTAAAGTTATGGTGCCTAAGGCTCTGGGACGTATCCCTACTGTCTTTATGTTGGTTTATCGGCCTCCCTATTGCTGATTTTCTGGTTGAATTTGGGGAGGCTTTGTCTTCTGTCAGTCACCTCGTCAGCCTCTGAGTTTCTGTCTCGACTGAGTTGTTGATCTCAAACAACACAAACTTTCTTACTGATGAGAAAGGTGACATTTTGGACATTATCTGCTCTACATGTGGTACTGTTAAAAACTAGTCACTGTTCTAAAGTCTCTGATCATTTTTTAATCTGTAAACCCTTTTCTACATCTGTTCTAAAATCACATACTACGTCCTGGTTCTCCTACCATAATTAAAATCAGTCGATTTCCCATCAGTGTCTAAATGCGTCAGTTCTGCTCATTTTTTATTTATTACTTCAATACACTCTGTCGATGAAGACTCTTGTAGCCTGTCTTGACACCTTAGCACCAGTCAAACTGATCCCCCAGGTTTACTCCAGAGCTCTGTGCCTTTAAAAACCAAGGTGGCTTTGAATAGATATATACATATTTTGTGAAGTCTCTCTTAGAATCTGGAAAGAACCTAGTTTTATCCAAAGTCAAGGTGACAAACATTTATCAAAACCTAATAAAGTCTACTGCTGCCATCTTAGAGCTCCTCTCTCCTGATCCCTCATCCTGTCCTTTCTCCTCTTTTGCTTAAACTGTGCTATGATTACCAAAATCATAATAAATTCTAAGATGTCATCCTGTCTACTCATATCCTTTGCACACATATTTTACACTGTATCTCAATCCAGTCACAACCTATCTGTCATCTGGTTAATCTGTCACTTTCCTCTGGTTCTGTTCCCTTATTAGCCTTATAACATTTCAGGCCAATATCTAATTTTCCATTCATTACCAAGGTTCTTGAAAAGGTCATGGCCTTGCAGCTAATTGACGTTTTAAACACATATTCAGTCTTTTAAATTTGTCAGTCTGGCTTTCTCTACCACCACAGCACTGAGACTGCTCTTCTCTGTGTAAGAAATGAGCTTCTGTCTGCTGACACTGGGTCTATTTCTGTTTTACAACGTATTGACCGTTTTTACAGCTGCTTTTGATAATATCAACCACAGCCTTCTTCTGACTCGACTCACTGAGATAGGTCGCTCTGGGACCATGTTGTCATGGTTATTTACCAACAGGTGTCATTTTGTTAGGATAGGGAAATTTGTATCAGATACAGTAACTATCAAGCAGGGTGTCCCACAGGGTTCTGTATTTGGATCCCTGCAATTTCTTCTGCCGCTTTGGTAAAGTCTCCTACAGATTTGGTTTTAATTTTCATTGTTACGCTGATGATAACCAGGTCTCCCTCAGTTTTAAAACTTCTCCTATCCTTCCAACTTCATTAACTAACTGTCTGCATGAGCCGACTTTCTTTCACAGTTCCAATTTCCTATCATCAATAACTCAGAAAATCTGCTGTGGCGTCATTCTCAAATGTGGTGCTTTATTTAGGTGATATCATTAATCCCTCCGTCACTGTACAAAATCTTGGTGTCACTTTTGAGTCTTCTGTCTTTCAAGCCCTACATTAAATCCCTGTCTATGTCCGCATTCTTTCATCTTCACAACATCCCCTTTGTAGGCCCACTCCTGTGTTTTAATGCTACCAAAACGCTAGTCCATGCTTCTGTGGCTTCTAGACTTGACTACTGTAACTCTCTGCTCTATCGGCTTCCTGCTATGTCACTCAGAACTCATTCTATGCAAACTATTCAGAACTCGGCTGCTCGGCTTCTAACTTGTACAAAACGAAATATGATCATATCACACCGGTCCTTAAACAGCTCCCTTGGTTGACTATTAACATAAGAATGAAATACAAAATTCTGCTTCTTATGTTTAAGACTCTTCATGGTCTAGCTTCAGATTATTTAGCCAACCTCCTCACACGTGTTTTACACTCCGGCTTGGAATTTAAGATTATGATGTGTGGGTCTCTTGGAAATCCATAGGTTAAGGCTGAGTTCTACGGGCGGTCGTTCTTTTAGTGAATGTGGAACTCTCTTCAAGTCACTAAATCACATTCTGATGCTCGGTTTGCAATTCAGCAGGTTTTATTGACCACCTCTACATGCCTAAATGCATTTGGTTGTGGTTAAGTGATTGACTAGTAGATATTTATATTAACAAGCAATGGAACAGTTGTACCTAATAAAATGGGTGTTGTAGTGGGATTGTAGTTCTTTTTATGGTCAACACCTTTCAGTCCCATTCTATTGGGATAGGTGCAATTTAGGTCTAGTTAAAAAAAAAAAAAAAACAAAGCTTTGTCAAAGCTTTAAAAATAATGTTCCTCAAGGGAATATAGGAAGGAATTTGTTTATATCAGTCATAAGATTTCTGATGTTGTTTAAAAAAATATAAAATATCTTTATCTGTAATTTAGTTTCTTTGGTTTATTAACGCCATCTTCGACATCGGCAGCCATATTGACGACAGGAACGAGGTCATATTCATACACAAGTTTCACATCTTATACTCAAGTCATGTATACATACAAAGGTCAGTGACAATTTAGCATCTCCAGTTCACCTAGCATGCATGACTGTGGGAGGAAACCGGAGCGCCCGGAGAAAGCCCACACAAACACGGAGAGAACATGCAAACTCCACACAGAAATTTCCAGTCCACCCCATCCGGGATTGAACCCGGGTCCTCTTACTGTGAGGCCACAGCACTATCTAGTGCGCCACCGTGCCGCCCTTGTAATTTAGTAACATCAGAGTGGCGCATGAACGTTTGTGAACTCATAAAAGCAGATAAAAACAACCAAATCAAACAAATCAGAGAAAAATATTTGATTGGTCATTTATTTATGGAGGGAAATAAACCAGTATTACATCTCCATAAGTGGCAAAAGTACACTCACCAGCCCACTCGAATATCTAATCAGCCAATCACGTGGAATGTAGAGGTGGTCAAGACGATGAGAACTGGGAATAAAGGTGATTTAAGTCATTTTGAACGCGGCATGTTTGCTGGATCCAGACGGACCGGTCGAGTATTTCAGAATCTGCTGATCTACTTGACTTGGAATTTCGCATACAACCATCATTAGAGTTTCTAGAGAATGGTCCAAAAAAGGGAAAATATCCAGTAAGTGGCAGTTGTGTTAACAAAAATGGCTTGTTGTTGTAAACGTTTAACAGACACACTGGCTTGAGATGATAGAATGTCAACAGTAAATCAAATAACCAAAATAGAGCTGAGGGAAAAAGGGGGTGTCCAACCTCTTACTAGCAAGTCGTACCTAATAAAGAGGCAATTAAAAAAGTCTTACATCATACACGAAGTCACATATCAATACACAAGTTAATGACAATTTAGCATTGTCAATTTACCTAACGTGCATGTCTTTGGACTGTGGGAGGAAACTGGAGCACCCAGAGACAACCCATGCAAACATGGGGAAAACATGCAAACTCCACACAGAAATTCCCAGGTCGACCCATCCAGAGATAAACCCGGGTCCTTTTGCTTTGAGGCCACAGCAGTATCCACTGCGCCACCGTGCCACCCCTGCAGCTACATATTTCTTGTAATTATTGATTATTCCTGCACATCCGCATGGATGAATTTTATTATTTTCCTCAGTTTTATTCCACCCCGTGACTTATTTACTTACATTTACTTACATGCTTATTGATATTTAAAAGATAAAGAATTTTGGGGGTGGGGGGTTGGTGGGGTAACATTAATCCAAGATTAGTGACTAAAACTTCACACATTTCCTTTATTTCTCCTAATTTTTCCCTCAGATCTGCTTTTCCCAGTGTGCAGCCCAAAACCTAAAGAACATGAGCCCTGTAGCATCTCTTCAAACCACCTGATGGACCTGTTGTCATGGGATTTAGGACAGAGAAGCCCAAAAGAGCATTGCCCCTGTGTCAAAGACCTGCAGTGCCAACATCTGGGGTAAGAAGCCAGGACTTGGACTGAATGTTGCATGAAAATAAAAGTGTTGATTCTCTACTTGAACTAATGGCAAATCACATACACCTAGAAAAGCCATCCAGATGTTTAAAGGATGTCTTCTGTAAACAGGTCAAAATGTTTGGCATCATTTTATATAATAATAAGAACAATAGAAGACATCTTCAGTGGGTTCCTAACAAATCAGAACCAGCTGCAACTTGTACCAGGTCAACTTTACTGCGGAGTTGTTATTTTAGTAAGAAAACTATGATCATTGTTGAAACAGAATGATAAGCATTTATGAAATTATTTGCAAGATTCAGTAGATTTTCCCAACACAAAGTCCATAAGCAATCAGATTTTAGCGGTCAACAACACTTTAGCAATCTCAAATATTACATTCTGGATGCTCTGTGGGGATCTCCAAGGAACTCCAGCTGCAGCTTGAGCTTAGCATTGTCCATGCACAGTAGTATTCAGTGGAACATCGTCACAAAGCAGCTTTACACACATGATATACAGGATATAATCATGAAGGTTAAATAATGTTTATTTGCTTCCTAATGAACAAGCTGGATAGCAACAGTGCCATGGAAAAACTCCCTGAGATGATAAAAGCAAGAAATCTTGAGAGGTAGCAGACTATCCTTGTTTGGGTGATGACAATCTAATAGTATGTAAAAAGAGTCTGTGAAGGCGTCTGTAAAATTGACCATCAGGGTGGATCAGGAGGGCGTTGGAGACGAGGTGTGCACCTCA
>JAOUQV010342071.1:0-10606 GCA_028565295.1 Aspidoras spilotus
ACTAAAGGAGAAAAATATAAAATAAATAACTTACAAAAACCTGGTTGCATAAATATGCACACCCTTAAACTAATAATATGTTGCAGCACCTTTGACTTTTATTACAGCACCCAGTCTCTTTTGGTAGGAGCCTATAAGACATGCACATCTTGATGTGGCAATATTTGCCCACTCTTTGCAAAACCGCTCCAAATCCGACAGATTGCGAGGGCATCTCCTGTGCCTCCTCAGATCATGCCACAGATGTTCGATGGGATTAAGGTCTGGACTCTGGCTGCGCCATTCCAAAGCCTTCCAGATCTTATTCCGGTGAAGCCATTCTTTAGTTGATTTAGATGTGTGCTTTGGGTCATTGTCACGCTGAAAGATGAAGTTCCTTTTAATATTCAGCCTTCTAACAGAAGGCTGACGGATTTGTGCCAACACTGACCGGTATTTGGAACTGTTCTTAATTCAGACTACCCTAAATAAGGCCCCAGTTACAGTCACCACCATGCCTTATTGTAGATGTGGTGGTCTTTTGGTGATGAGCAGTGTTGTTTTTGCACCAAATATACCTTTTGGAATTATGTCCAAAAAAGTTCAGCCTTGCTTTCATCAGACCATAAAACATTTTCCTACATGCGTTTGGAAGATTTCAGATGTCTTTTTGCAAAATTACGCCGGACTTGGATGTTTTTCTTTAAAGGTAAGGCTCATGAAACATATGAAGAAGACAGTCACATGTACTGCACAGCCAGTACCTGCCAGAAATTCCTGCAGCCCCTTCAATGTTGCTGTCGGCCTTTTGGCAGCCTCCCTGACCAGTTTTCTTCTTGTCTTATCAATTTTGGACGGACGTCCTGTTCTTGGTAATGTCACTGTTGTGCCATGTTTTCTCCACTTGATGATGACAGTCTTCAGTGTTCCGTCGTATATTTAATACATTGGAAATTCTTTTGTAGCGTTCACCTGACTGATATCTTTGAATAATAAGATCCCTTTGGTGCTCTGGCAGCTTTTTTCGGACCATGGCTTGTGCTGGATGATGAGGCTGCAAAAATGTCAGGACAAGCCTACTAGAACAGCTGAACTTTATTTGGGGTGGATCAGAGGCACTTTAATTGGTGACAGGTGTGTGCTGACTCGTATTTAACATTTAGGACTTGTTCATCTACATTATCTCAGTTGTTTATTTTTACTTCACCTCCCTGAAATGTTTCAGTTTGTTTTCCAATTGCATTGTACAGGTTAAAGGTCACATTAAAGGTGGACAATGTTGTGAAAATATTTGACTTGCTGTCATTTTTCTACATAACAAAAAACCTGGCATTTAAACAGGGGTGTGTAGACTTTTTATATCCACTGTATATGCCTTTTCGTGTCCATGCCCAGTTTGACAAGGCGTATTAATGTTGCAGGTGGTGGACAGGCAGAGTTACCTGGTGGTGTCTCTGGTGTTGTGTCTGGCTCTGGGCCTGCTGTCATGTATGCAGTGCTGCTGCAGCTCCTCCAATAACAGAAGTCCCGCAATTCCTGTCAGCAACCACTACCCCAGTCCCAAAAGGTAAACACGGATGCGCACACAAAGATAGGCAACGGTCACATTAGAACTTACAACAGTAGTTCAAATAGACTCAATTATGAAGACATGCCTCTTCCAAGCCATGTATACTGACTAGCAGTATGAATTCTATTGAATTCAGTGCCACATGTGTTGTAATGCGGGATTAAAGGGTCATATTCAAAGGAAAAAAATAAAAAATGTTTCATGACAAAACATATTTAAGAACTCTGCTCAGGTCTGGATTTCCAGAGCATTCTAGAAGGAATATAGTTTATTTATATGCTGATTTGTGCCAGTTTGGTTGTTACTTGTCATTCACTTGTGGTGAAGAGGAAACTTGCATATGAGTATAACCCAGTTCCTGTCATTAAAATGTCCACTGGAGATGTAATTGATGTTAAACAATAAATAAATAAATGGTCCTGCAAAAGCTATGTTTGGGGCAATCCAGTTAAAACACAGCATACACTGTAGGGGGCAGTCGTAGGCTTGAGGTTAAGGAACCAGCCTTGCAACCGGAAGGTCCCAGGTTCGATTCCAAGTAGCGACAAGTCATGGCAGAAGTTCCCTTGGGCAAGGCACCTAACCCCCAGTTGCTCCCGGGCGCTGTGATGACTGCTCACTGCTCTGGGCACGTGTGCTCACTTCACCAGTGTGTGTGTGTATATATGTGCGTTTCACTGCACGGATGGGTTAAATGCAGAGGACCAATTCCGCTGTGTGTGAACATAGTGGCAAAATGTATCACTTTCTAACCACCTTGTAATTCTCTTACTTTTCTCATTCTCAGGTGTTTCTCCTCTTATGATGATATGAGTTTAAAGCGGAAAGTTTCATGCCCTCTTGTACGGTCCAAGTCATTTCAGCTGCCTCCTTCAGATGGTAAGAGTTGCTCTTTTAATTTAAACACAAGGATGCATGTTTCTCTCTCTATTGCTCCGTTCCTCTAAGATTTCTTACTTCTTGAAAATATCTAGTCTATAATAATTAGTGGCCCTACACCAGGGACACCTTTAACATTACATACAGGAGTTTGGGTGGCACAGTGGATAGTGCTGTGGCCTCACAGCAAGAGGACCCGGGTTTGATCCCCGGGTGGGACGAACTGGGAATTTCTGTGTGGAGTTTGCATGTTCTCCCCGTGTTTGCATGGGTTTTCTCCGGGTGCTCCGGTTTCCTCCCACAGTCCAAAAACATGCATGCTAGGTAAATTGGAAATGATAAATTGTCACTAACTTGTGTATGAGTATGACCGTGTTCCTGTCATTAGAATAGACACTGGTGCTGAAGATGACGTTAAACAATAAATGAACAAACATACAGGAGTTTTGTTTTTGGCTCACAATCTCATTCTGGTTTGTTCCAGTGGTATTTGATTGGGTTGAGGTCAGTGCTTTCGTTTTCACAAAAACCTGGTATTTGGACAGGGGTGTGTAGACTTTTTATATCCACTGTCTCTGTATGTATCCATATAAATGACCCACCCTGAATTTTAAGCTTGGGCCTGGCTCAAAATTAAAGTAGTAAAATCTTGTTTCATGCATGTTTATAGTTGCAAAATCATTTTATTAACCTGACCCCCCACTCTCTCTTTTTTAGTAGGTCCTGATGACTTGTACATTGTAGAGCCTCTAAAGTTTTCTCCAGAGAAAAAGGTATTTTTCCTTGTACAAACTTTCTTTTTGTACAAACACTATATTGCCAAAAGTATTTGCTCATCCATTAAAATTATAAGAATCCGGTGTTCCAATCACCATCATGGCCACAGGTGTATAACATCTAGCACCTAGGCATGCAGACTGTTTTTACAAACATTTGTGAAAGAATAGGTCGCTCCTACCTTCTTGTTTGGTAATGGTTCTAGTTTAGATTTTTATTTGATTACTTTTATTGATCCTCGTAGGGAAATTATTCTTCGCATTTATTCCATCTAGGTGTTAACAGCCGGATGCAGTGTGCTGCCCCCATTGAGGTGCATGGGGAGCAGTTGGGGGTTGGGTGCCTTGCTCAACGACATTTCAGCCATGATTCGCCTAGAGTCATGATCAAACCATGATCTCTTAGTCCCCAGCCCTCTACCCTATCCATTTAGCCACGACCCAAATTTGCCGCACCCTTGATACAGTGATACTATCCACAAATGCAGCTGTTGCTGAAATATTGGCACCACACATCCAGGCGCCGTCTATCCTCAGACAGAGTCTCTGACGTTGTGCTTCTGATGGCTTTTACTGTGCAGTAGATAGGTAAAAAACCTATGAGATTCATCTGTGACTTAACCACTAAATGACTATATATCAGGTGCCATATATCAGGTGTTCCTAATCCAGTTATTTTCAGTTTACATAGGATATCATGTACTTAGATTTCACACATCTATATGACACCTGGTTTAGTCATAACTACACATGCAGAACATAATGTTTGTGTGCCTAGGTTGATGTTAATCTTTGTGTTGATGTGCTTTGAATTTCTTCCCTTTTTGGGCAATGGCTTGACAACAGTTTTCCTCTAGGAGGCACATTTCTCTAGCTCATTCCAATAAAGTTTATAGACTAGTGAGACCTAGTGAATAATGTTGAAACTTATTAAAACTTATTAATCATGCTCATACTGTCACATTGCAACATTGCACAGAGTTTTCCGTTATGTTTGAAATTTAGTATACTTTTTTTACCTTTAACCTTCATTTTTTGCTCCTACTCTTACTTTATGCAGTGGCAATATTTCAGACTGCAATGTGAGACGCCTATATATTATAAACCTGTTTATAAATCATTTTTACCCTCTGTAGGTTTCCTTACAAAGTGTATGTTGTTGTTTAAGACGGAATAGTTTACTGTCTGTATTTATTGGCTGTGAATAAGTTTTAGTGTGTATGAAATGAAATATTATTTTTGGTCGTCTCTCTGGCAGAAAAAGCGCTGCAAAATTAAAGGAGAGAAAGTGCCGGTGGCCATTTCTAACTGCCGCCCTGAATACGAGAATAAAGACACGCCTCTGTTACTGCCGTCGACCTGCAATGGTGAATTGTCTGTCTTCTCATCCAAAGACGGTCTGGCTGAGGGCAAACCTAAATGTTCATCTTCTTCCTTCTCATCATCATCATCTACAACCTCGGATGAGTCCAGCTCCAGCACTGCTTCTATTAACAGATACTGTCTGAGTGAAAATATTATGCACTGCCAAATGGCCAAGAGTAAGCCAGAGAAGCGATCTCTAAAGCGCCGGCGGTCTAAAATGGCTGATCAGCAGCATCAGCTACACTCACATGGGCACTATGGGGCAGGGATACTGCATGCCCCTATTCCGGTGGCAGTGTGCGGCATGCGGCAGAAACACGGCATGGGTGCGTTTGGAGTAACAGCTGTGACTGGTCATGTATGAGACCCTTTCTTCACTACGATAATACACGCAGGTTTAAAGACTGAAATGGAGACCTCCTCCACCCGTTCTCTTGCCATTTATTTTCTGTTCCTTCCTATCACACTATTCACATACTCAAGCACAGAGAGATTACTGTATTTCTTTAATACTTATTTCTTAATCTCCTTTCTTTTATGTGCATTTATTTGTCCATTGACAAACTAAAAACAGATCACGGTGAAGAGGTGAACTTTTTTCTTTCATTTTTAGAGAGAAATTCAATGTTATTTCCAATGGAGTTGGAATATAAAAATGCTAACCTTTGAGAAGTATGATAGTCCTTAGAGTCAGTGAAATGTATGGAGTGGAACCCCCAACACACTACACACTACCACCAATTGTTGTCCACTCTGTTCCTCTTACTTCCACTCAGTATGTTAAGTGTTTCGTTTGCTAGTGTTTCTCAAATACTTGTCTATCAATAATGTTACAGAAAGTAACATAATACACAATAGAGCACGTAGTAAGCAAAATCCATAATGAAAGCTGCTGGGTTTTGCTGCTGCTGCAAAAAAAAAGCAATTGTGTCTGTCAACTTCCACGGAAGAACTGTCAGATTCCCTAAGACACGTAAACTTGGCTAATTACCGTGAAGTACCAAGATAAGATGTAAAGCGAAATGCTTTCAAATATGAATGTTTCTACTTAAACAAAGTGCTGAAGTCACTATATTAAACAGTATGCCAACTTGGAACTGGTGCCATTTTAATTATTAATCTGCTAAAGTACTTCTGAAGAATTTGACTTTTGTCACAATTGCATTTTTTTATTCATTTCTTTGTCTCATTATTTGTTTTATCTGTTATATAATATTGATTTCTAAACACCTCCCCTTTTGTTTTTGGGGCACAGGTTTGTTTTCACTTGAACACTCCTTCTAGACTCTTTTATGTTGGTGTGCGTGTGTGTACCGTGTAGTGGGACCAGTGTGTGAGTGCATGGTGATCACGTAGCAAGTTGCTCTTTAGCACTTTAACATCCGTTTGTCCAGTCAGCAGAACCGAATGAAGAACAGATCCAGCTATTATTATTTTTTTTTCCCGCTTATTCATTCACTATATTCAGGCTAATGTACCCATGAACACACTCATAGTATATAGACCTGAAAGACACAACTACTCTTTTCTGCATCTGATTTAATTCAATTCACTTGGTTTAACACGCTTTTTTTTATTTCCTCTTCAAAAAATGTTTAAGCCGAGCTGTTTGCCGCAAATGCACCTCTGTTTTCACTTTGTGTTCGTCGTCCTTGTTTGTAAATGACTTGGCACACGTCTTCGTGACGGAACATTCTCTCAATATTATGCTCAACATCAATATAGTAATAAGACACACCTTAGGCAACAACAAAACAAATCAGTGCATGCTGCTGTATTTGTGCAAATCATACATTTCTCCTTTCACCGCAGTCACAGATAAACCTAAATGCACATCGGAGACGGGAGACTGACCTCCTGCGGAAAGCTCTGATAAGACGGAGTGCAGATCATTTTTTGACTTGTCCGTGTGTTTGCATGCATCTGTCACAGGTACATATTAATGCATAACTTGTTATATGATGAATTGTTGGGCGCACAGTGTGTACTGTTTTATTTATATATTTATTTATTAATCAGGTCCCTGTTAACTATGGCTTTTTAAACATGATGTTTACATTGTCCCTGCAGGGTCTCCTCACTATTTATTCAAAAATCATACAAATTCAGGCGCACGCTGAATGACAGCATGGAGAATACCTAGTTGTGAAACATGCAGTGGGACATGTGGGGTGTTTCTGCATCTCTGTGTCACTTCTAATGATATCCTGAGATTTCTGGCCAAATGATGTTACACATCATACACATCCGTAGTATTTCACGAGAAACTCTTTGACTAATGCTTAGTGTTTTTTTTTTTCAGATGTAACAAGCCAGATTTTAGACACTGGGTCAAATATTGTGTGTGTGTGTCTGGAATTTTGAATTATGGGTGATGGGTCTGTTCTGATAAGTTCGTCCATTGTATTGTAGTGTATTGATTGCCATTGTTTTTAAGTGTTGATGTGGAAAACTGCCCTTCCTGCTGATTTGTAATCTACATGTTCTTTATATGTTTGTGAAAACATTGTATCTTTTATTTTCTTATATATTTACACAATACTGTACAAAAGTCTTTCACACCTTATTTTGATTAGTGCAAATGTCTATAAATGTTTTTTTTATGAATATTGCATCACCTATTTAATTCATTCACAATATTAAATATTTCCAAATATTACTTTTCCAACATGGGCGGCACAAAAAGGACACATTTCTAAGTGGAGTTCTCCCAGTGTTTACACAGGTTTCCTCCTGCATTCCAAAAACATAGTTGGGTAAATTGGCGTCTCAAAAGTGGCCCTTTGTGTGTATGAGTGTGCCCTATGATGGGAGTGGCTTTTGTTCCTGCCCTTATGCCCAGAGTTGCCAGGTAGGCAACGGATTGCTTGTGACCCCAGTGTGTATTGGCTGCAGACAATGAATGAATTGTTTAGCATTAATTCAAACAAAACCCAAAATACTGCAGCACAAACATGCATGTTTCTACAAACCCGATTCCAAAAAAGTTGGGACAAAGTACAAATTGTAAATAAAAATGGCATGCGATGATTTTGAAGATTCAAAATTCCATATTTTATTCAGAATAGAACAATAGATGACATCAAATATTTAAACTGAGAAAATGTATCATTTAAAGATAAAAGAGTTGGGAAAATGCCATGTTTACCACTGTGAGACATCTCCTTTTTCTCTTTACAACAGTCTGCAAACGTCTGGGGACTGAGGAGACAAGTTGCTTAAGTTGAGGCATAGGAATGTTAACTCATTCTTGTCTAATGTAGGATTCTAGTTGCTCGACTGTTTTAGGTCTTTTTTGTCGTATTTTCCTTTTTAGAATGTTCCAAATGTTTTTTTTCTATGGGTGAAAGATCTGGCCAGTTCAGTACCTGGACCCTTCTATGCAGCCATGATGCTGTAATTTATGCAGTATGTGGTTTGTCATTGTCATGTTGGAAAATGCAAGGTTTTCCTTGAAAAAGACATCAAGCATATGTTGCTCTAGAACCTAGATATACCTTTCTGCATTGATTGTGTCCTTCCACAAACACTAATGCAACCCCATACCATCAGAAAAGCAGGCTTCTGAACTGAGCGCTAATAACTTGGGTCGTCCTCCTTTTTAGTCAGAATGACAGGGCGTCCCTGATTTCCATAAAATACCTTAACTTTTGATTTGTCTGACCACAGAACAGTTTTCCACTTTGCCACAGTCCATTTTAAATGAGCCTTGGTCCAAAGAATCTGTGCCTTCACTTCTGGTTCTTGTTTAGATACTGTTTCTTCTTTGAACTATAGAGTTGTAGCTGGTAACGGCTGATGGCCTGGTGAATTGTGTTCACAGATAATGTTTTCTGCAAATATTCCTGAGCCCATCTTGTGATTTCCATTAAAGATGCATGCCTGTATGTGATGCAGTGCCGTCTAAGCGCCCAAAGATCACAGGCATCCAGTATGGTTTTCCGGTTTTGACCCTTAGATTCTTCTAGATTTTCTGAATCTTTTGATGATATTATGCACTATAGATGATATGTTCATGTCTTTCTGATATTGCTCCACTATTTGTTGGTGCAGGGGGATTGATAATCCTCTTCCCATCTTTACTTCTGAGAGCCGCTGCTGCTCCAATATGCTCTTTTTATACCCGGTCATGTTAATGACCTATTGCCAATTGACCTACTGAGTTGCAATTGTTTACACCTTTAACTTTTCCAGCCTCTTATTGCCCTTTCCCAACTTTTATGAGATGTGCTGCTGTCATGAAATATCAAATGTTGAATGTGAGAGATTTTGATATGATCTGTTGTGAATACAATATCAGGTTTTGAGATTTGTAAATGATTGCATTCCATTTTTATTTACAATTTGTTCTTTGTGGCAATTTTTTTAGAATCAGGTTTGTACATAAAAGAAAATATAAAGAAACAGTAAGAAACTAAAGGGAGTCGTTATTTGTTTGCTTTTTAAACAGTGTTCCATGATATAATTTGTCCACTTTTATAAGTGAATTACCTGCAATAATATTATTTTTTCCCTGGTGTCTCAGAGACACGTTCACACTTGTAGCAAAACCCAGCAGTTCATTGTGCTATGAACTGAAGTATGTTGCCTACGTTACTAACTTAAAAACCGTTTTTTTTTTTTGGTTGGAAAAGTAATATTTGGAAATCTAAGATCATCCTGCTCTGAATAAATCATGCGTAATTCATAAAAAATTAAAATCTCTATTTAAAAATAGTTTCCTAAGACTTTTGCACAGTACTATTTTTTTTTACTGCTCATGAAGTCATACGTCCATTATTTTTCTCCATTGTCTTTACATCTATCACTATTGTCTGTGTGAGTGTGCGATTCGTTGTTTGCACCTCGTCTATGATCAGTTCTTTGTAAGGAATGTGAACTTTTAATGGTTAAAAATGGATCAGGTTCAAAGGCACCGTCGTAATGAGATTTCTTTTTAATGTTCTCACTCTTAACATGTTCTTCTTCCTGTGCTCTCGAATGTATATGAAAAGGTTTATCATTTGTTTAGAGTATGTATAACTCCAGTGCTTAGAGCCCTCTGTCCCAGACTCTCTCCTTCAGCACTTAAAAATAAATAACTTTTTGCATAATTTTTTTTTTTTTAAACTGTTGGAGTGCTTTTTCTTGGTGTCCTCCAGCCAAATTCTACACCAGGTAATCTGTAAGAATGTAGAGCACAGTATTTTATTTTATTTTTTATTTTTTTTTGGAAACAGGTGTAACTGTAACTACAGTGATGTAGTGCCAATAGAAACTGTGAATTTCTAAATAAAGACTTTTTCTTTCAATCTGCCATGTCTGCTTGCTTGTAGTTTGGCTAATGGCTTTAAATATGAACCAATGGAAATTAAGCTCCTACTTGGATATTGTGTCATGGATCACCAATTAATCATTCGATTAGAAACACATGGCAAGTGGGAAATTGCCATCGTCCTGGTCAGCTTGTTGGTGTTTACAGCACAATCCTCTCCAGCTGCACTTTTACGGGTGTATCGAGAGTGAAGTAACCCTCAATAAATATCCATCCGTAGGTCACAACATGCAAGTGGTTGATCTGGTGAATGGCATAGTGACAGCAAATGCAGAGGACATGGGCTGATTTGTGTACTCTAATGTCTATATGCTGTAATTAATGTACGAGTCAGGTTTTTCTAATGCAGTTATTATTTAGGATGGATAGATTCTATGCTATGCAGCTTGATATCAGTCCTCAGAGCTTTGTATCCTCAGAGGATAAAATAAGACCACAATTATGCCAAGGGAACAGTTACTTATGCAAGTAGTTAGCACTGTGCCCTCAGCATAAAGGTCCCGGGTTCAATCCCCAGGTGGAACGACGTGGGAAAATTTTTTTGTGTGGAGTTTGCATGTTCTCCCCATGTTCATGTGGACTTTCTGTGTGGGTGCTGGTTGCATTCCAAACGCATACATGCTAGGTTAATCTGTGTTTTAAAGCAACCCTCTCTATGATGGAGTGGATTATCTGGGGCCAGACTGCTACAAGCAACACCAGAGAGAGTGCATTTGAAAAAGA
>JAOUQV010342080.1:0-10605 GCA_028565295.1 Aspidoras spilotus
TGGATTAGGCATTGCCTTGGTTTACCATGACATTCAACGAACAGGGCAGCTGTCTGAGGCCACCATAAGGCTGCACACCAGGATTATCGCTGATTGTCTGAGAGATCAAAATGGACAAAATGGACTAAACGGACATATGGACTGGGGATGAGCTCTGAAATCTGAATTGCTTACTCTCCTTAAAGTCAAAACAATCTGTCTGATCTACATACGGTTCCCCATTTATAAACAACATTCCTCCAGAGGACAATGTGTGAGAGCATCTCTTATCTCCCTGCAGACTGTGGACTTGCCAAGGTTGTTCCTATGGCAACTAGCCAGATTACGCTAAGAAAGCACGCTGCATTCTCTTTTCACACCTTCAGACGCTATTACCCCTTCCACAGTGAAGTCGGGGCCCATGGACAGCGCCGAGTGGGCAGCAGGCCGGGGCTGGCTGTTTTTACTTGTGGGTCCTCATCTGTCCCCACACCTTACCCTGTGGCATGTCTAGTCTTATTTGTTAGAAAATGAGCTTTTCTAAGCTGGGGTGTTTTTTACAACTGCTTCTTACATTACTTCCCTCTGGAATTGTGTGTCATGAATATTCTTTTTCTGTATGTTCTTTTTATCACCTGTCTTACTAACCTGTCTGTATTTCATTCCCCTCATCCTAAATGTTGTATGTGTGGACGGTCTGACGGCATTCCGTTTTTATTCACAATTCGTACTTTTCCCAGCTTTTTTAGAATTGGGGTTGTGTGTGTGTGTGTACATACATATATACACACACATTATATATATATCTCGCTCACCTGCCTTGACTCACATATGAGCTAATCGATAGGGTTCAATGTGACATTGTCCACCCTTTAGGTTTAGTAGTGTGTTTATGGGAATTTTTGCCCATTCGTCCAGAAGAACATTTGTGAGGTCACAGACTGATGTTGGACAATTTATCCCAATAATTCTATAATCTATTGGGTAAAGGTTAGGTGCAGGCTATTCAAGTTCACCCATAACCAGACTCTGTCATCAATGCCTTTAAGGACCTTGCTTTATGTCATGATGGAAGAGGAAGGGGCCAGCTTCATACAGTTCCCACAAAATTGGAAGCATGAAATTGTCTAAAATATTTTGGTATGCTGAAGCTTTCATAAATCTGCGGCCATGGAAGTGGAACACCTGATTACGATAATTTGGATAGTGTATATATATATATATACACTATATATATACATACGTATGTATGTATTTATATATATCTATATGTGTGTGTGTATATATATAATATACTCATTTATAAATATTTATATATTTCCAAACGTATTTGCTTACTATCCAAATTATATATATACACTCATCTATATTGGAAATGTTCAGCCCACTAAGATATGATAACAAACAATACTGTAGCTTTTATTGTTCATTATCTCTGCACACCCCTGTTAAAATGTCAAACTACTGTGATCTAAAAAAAATGGAAGATACCCTAGTCAAACGTTTTTTCAATCCTCAATGAGACATTACAATATATATTTACATTACACTCATGGCTTTAGGCAGATGCTCTTATCTACAGTGACTTACACTTCTCATTTACACAAATAAATAGTTGAGGTTTGAGAGGGATTGCTCAAGGACCCAACAGATGCAGCATGGCAGTGGTGGTTTCTTGAACTCATGGTCTTACAATCACTAATCCAGAGTTTAATCACTGAGCTACTACTGTCTAAAACTGTATAAAATGTAAATAATAAAACATTGTGAAGGCCATCATACAATAATTAAAAATAATGGAGCTTCACAATGACATTACCAATAACAGGATGTCTCTTTAGTATTTATTAAAGGAAAAGCGATATTGGGATGCTGCCAAGAGACCTACACTAACACTCTCTTCATTACATAATTTGTAAACTCATTTGTAAAACAGCTCTAAATGTTATTTAACTGATACAAATCTTGATCTCGTATTTACAAACATATTGTATTTTATAAATATAAGAAACAATACCATGTGATGTATTTATATGAAGTCTGTATACAGTATTCACCAATTTGTTAATAATAAAAAGCATTTAAATAAAATGTTAGAAAGCAAGTCTGGATAGAAAGCAAATCTAAACAGGAGTGTGTGAGTTGGTATGTGTGTACCTTGTGCAGGTTGTTGTGGGACACTACTGGACCCATACAGGGAAAGGATAGAGTCCTTGGAGAGAGGTTTCTTGGTAGAGTCCTCAGTTTGTTTGCTGCTATTTTCACTGAACAGATCTAAATCAGACTGCACTGGAGCGGCTGCTGCTGTGCCAGCAATGCCCGAGTTAGCTCCTACACCAGTACCTGCGGGCATACTCCCAACTGCTTTAGCAGAATTGACCTGTACCTGAAAGCAGATGTGATCAACTTGGTTAATTCACAGAATAAAACAATTTTAACAAACAGTTGATGCAATTGCTTTTTGATTATAATATAAACTCATTATTATAAGATTATCCATTTTAGTGTCGTATAATGATTTCGTTTTGTCCAACAGATACTAGGAATACCAAAACTCCTAAAATATTCACTGCATCCAAAATAGTCAGCCATCCTTCATGTGATGTAAGTCTCTTATGATATCTTAAAACTAAATAATCATAAATTGTCTTTTGTCTTTGCATTTGTCTTTACAGAGTCTACAAAACATGCACCTTCTTTTTTTGGATTTGTCATTTCTGTCAATCACTAACCTAATATTTAGTTGAGTATAACCACAGTTTTTAGAACTGCTTCACATTTGTGTTACATAGAGTCAACTTCTGGCACCTGTTAATTGGTATTCTGGCCCATGATTCTTTAAATACATCTCATAATTCATATGCATTTCTTGGTTTTACCTCAGAAACAGCATCTTTGAAGTTACCCCACAAGTTTTATATTGGATTAAGGTCCGGGGAAGGGGTGGCCACTCCATAACCTCAATTGTATTGGACTGAAACTAAGATATACTGCTTTATTAGTGTGTTTATTAAAATAACCGTTTAAGGGGAGTTTCCTGACCTCTTCAAATATTCAAATATATGCAAACTGGTTCATGATACATATTACATCTCATATTTATATTCTGCATTTATTTCTGTAAAGCTGCTTTGGGATAATTCTCCACTGTAAAAAGAGCTTTATAAATAAAAATGGACTGAATAATGAACCAAACATTTTCAGTGGGAGAGACAAGTCCGCACTGCAGGCAGGTCAATCTAGTACCTGCACTCTTACTATGAAGCCATGTTGTTGTAATACATGCAGAATGTGGCTTGGCTGATAAGCAGGGATGTCCCTAAAAAGAAGTTGCTTGAATGGCAGCATTTGTTGCTTCAAAACCTGTATGTACTTTTCAGCATTATTGGTTTCTTTACAGATGTCTAAGTTAACCATGACATGGGCACTACACACCTGCATACTATCAGAGATGCTGGCTTTTGAACTTTGTGCAATTCGGACAGTCCGTATCCTCTTTGGCCCGGAGGACACAATATCCATTATTTTTCAAAAAACAATCTGAAATATGAACTCATGAGACCACAGGACACTTTTCCATTTGTCTCTCTCAAATGAGCTCGGACCCAGAGAAGCCAGAGGATTTCTGGGTGTTGATATGAGTTTCAGATTCTCAGACTTTCTTGATGATATTATGGACTGTAGATGATAACATTTTTTTGACTACATCCTTGCTTGTGAAAGACCAAGACCCTTTACACTCAATCCTGACACTCAAGGTTTCCAATCAACCTGTTCACCTGTGGAATGTTCTGAGTAGCACCATTGCCTCACACCAAGAAAGCCCTGGGATTCATTCCCAGGTGGAGCAGCCCAAGGGGCTTAGATCTATGTGGAGTTTGCATGTTCTTCACAGCTCTGTATTGGCATCCTTTGGGTGCTACAGTTTCTTCCTACATTCTAAAAACATGCATTCCAATGCAATGTTAATGTTAACTTTTGTTTCTCCCTTTTAGTTTTGCTGCTACAGACACTCTTTCTGGAGTCAGTTTCTTTTCTGCCGAGCAACACATGCTACCATCTCCTACACCTGCATAATCCAGCTTGATGATCTACTTTCTGCGGCAGCTAACATCATTTGGATTGTCCGGTCTGGAGTGACTTGTGTCCTGTTTACACACCCTCACTATTAATACACCCATAGCCTCTTTTAAAGACTGTTTAATCTCATATTACCATATCACTTGGATTTATTTTGGAACATAAATAAATTAAATCATGCTAAATCAATATTATTTTATAGATATTATCTGTCAATGTGACTGAGAATTGTTTTTTTTTAAACAGCTTTGTCAGAATTGCCCTTCAATCAATGCTTCCTAGCAACATTCAATTAGTATTTATGCAGAATCAAAAATGACAGACACCAGTGCTAACAGAAATGCATGGGCCCACTGCCTATATGAACAGCTTTAAGTCTGAGTTTGCACTCTCTGTTCAGCCATTTATGTGAAAGCAATTTATGTCTCTGTAAAGACAGGTGAAAAGCAACGCCTGTTGAGAGCTATGCTGTAGCTTTGAGGCTGCACTACGTAGCTAATTACTATATCTTTCACTCTCTATCACTTTCCCCACAAGCTCATCACTCAAATCCATGAAAACAAGAGAGATGAGAAAAGAGTGAGGCTACATAATATCATTTGGATGCAAATGAACTGAAGCAAAAATAAAGAAGAATGGCTCAGCTCTACTGCTAGAAGCCCAGTAAAAGATGACTGATAAAAAGGCATAACTTGAAAAACAAAAAAAAAACCCGAAAGGGTAGAAACTCTGACAATATGTCACACCTCAGTTCATACAGAGCCCATGTGTCAAGCTCCAAAGCTGCAGGGATGCATGAGCACTGTGAGGTTAAGGAGACAGAAGACGCAGATATATCTCTGAGGACAGGCAGTTAAGGACTGGGGTAAAAGCTCAGACAGAATATTAGCACTGTTCTAGCAAAAAGGATAGCTAGAAATTAAACCTAAGACTATGTTTAATGCTTTTTATGAATGTTCATTGGTGATCAGTCAAATGATAGTTGAATATAATACCTGACACACCATCAAGGAAAATGTCACTGAGTAACCTCAAGTAAAGTGCAGCTATAACTGTATGACATTGTCTTGGTTGCAGCCTGCCTCAAATGCCATGTCCCTCCAAAAGTTTACAAAGCATAACTAGACCTTACTGTTTAGGAGAGCTGTACAAAAAATATGGAATGCTGTGCAAAATTAAAATAAAAACAGATTGCACTGATTTGGTAATATCATGCAGCCATATAATATGCACACACATCAGAATTGGAAGGGTGTCATTTTAGAAATTCATGAAAAATATTAGTTAATTTTGCAATTGTACATCCCCTCTTCTTTTAACTGAAGTCTGTAAATCCCTGACAAGTGAGGACATTTTATTTAATGATATAGAAAACGAATTGCTATAAAGAAAAAAATCTTTATTGGTACAATGAGTGGACTGCAGGCAGGCAAGTTATTATGACATTTTTCATAAAATGTAAATGTAAGTTTTATTAGAAATATAATATATAGGTTTGTATTTTCATTGTACACAGCATCCCAACTATTTGTACATGGGTTGTATTTTCTTAGCTGATGAAACAATCATTAATAAGTGGATAAAATGTAGCATAATATTATCATCACAAAAAAAGGACATTTCTACAGTATTTATGTTAAGATGAGGAGAAAACTTTGTAGTAACTGGAGGCCTATAGAAACATGATGCGCATATTTTTCCAAAACATAAAAGCAATTATGTGAATATAAGGCTCAACTTAATAAGGCAAAATTATTTGTCACTTATTATTTTTTTGTCAAAAATTGCGCATACCATTACATCGCCCTTCCAATGTAAGCCGAACAGCAAGTGATCCAAAACTTAGTTAAAAAAAAGCAAAATATACAATATACACTATATTTCCTAAAGTTACCTGCCTGGACTCACATATAGGTTCAATATGACTTCAATTAACCCTTTGCAGCTAGAACAGCTTTAACTCTTCTGGGATGGCTGTCCACAAAGTTTAGGATTGTTTTTCATTCTTTCAGAAGCGCATTTTGATGTCACACTCTGATGTGGGATGTCAGTCTCTGCTCTAATTTATTCTAAAGATGTTCTATCGGGTTAAGGTCAGGACTCTGTCAAGTTCTTCCACACCAGACTCTGTCATCCATGCAATGGTCCAAAATGTCTTGGCATTCATACAACTGTGGCCATGGAAGTGATTGGAACACCTGATTCCAATAATTTAGATGGGTGAGCAAATACTTTTGGAAATATAGTGTACATTTTAAAAGAAGAAGCATAAGATTAATATAATTTCTGTAATTGTGTTTCATATGGTACTCTGCTGTGCATACATTGTGTTTTTTAGCATTTCAGGTTTTTTAAACCAGCTCTTTTATTTTAGTATTTTTTATTTATTTATATACACATATAATTGTTTTTTGCTTTATGTTTGTTTTTTGTGTTTGTGGGTCATAGCTCGTGATGGTGGGGCGAGTCGATTATTAGGCTTTTCAGCAACCTGGCTGCTTTTCCAGCTCTGGATGATTATTTCCCTGTGTGTATTGTTGGATTTGGGTGTTCAGGGAAAGCATGGGGACTAATGCTCTATATGCTTAGTGTGACTTTTTGAGTGTGACCTTTCCACCGGTTTGGTTTACTCATACACACCATGGATTAATTAACAACTTGTTACTCCCAAATAATGAAGGATGATGTGCGGGTATCTGGTCAGCTCTGTCCATAATGCTGCTAATGCTCGGGCCCTTTTAATACTTCCTGCACTGCTAATTTTTTGCTTTTTTTAATTTATTTGAAACCAAAATTATTTTAATTAGTTAAAATTATTAATATTACTATTATTATTAGTAGTACTGTGCAAGTACTGCATATAGGCCACCAGGACTTTTTAGGTTGTGCAGCTGAAAATAAACATGCAAAAGAAAACATTGCTGGAAGTAAATAAAATACACAGCTGTAAACTGTATGATATAAGTGTGCTGTCCATAAGACAATAAGTTGTGAATGGAGAATGCAGACAGTTACTTGATGACTACTGAATATTGCTGTAACAGTATAAAGCAGTATGTATTTTTGGCAATGGTTTTCCAATCTGTTATCTTTGACCATATGTCTCAGCTCGAGTGGTACCTGGTCCTGTCCTATGTGACGGGATGCATAAACTGTGTGAGAAGCTAAATAAGGCTCTAAAGACAGAAAGACCTATAAAGATCTAAAAATACCTTTTTTCATCTTTGAGAGGTCAAAGAATTATGATCCTAAAGCATGTCATTTTCTTATGGAGAACAGTATAGAAACTCATCATGTGACAAAGAAATCAATCAAAGGTGTCCAAAGAAGAAATAAAGGGCGAAACCCTAAGACCACTGCTCAATAATTTGTATTCGTCTAGTCTCTGCTATGTTTCTCACATTTCTGTTTGCTTTAGGAAGCTATTACACCATGTGTGTACAAACATATTATTTAAAGTTTCCTTGATTACAGATTCTGTCGCCAATGGCTATAAATATTCCTGTGAAATTGAAGCGGTGCAACAAATGCCCATATCACACACTAATGAATATTCACACACACTGCATAGGCACTGCATATCATTGTAGAATACAACATTCAGGGAAGACCATAAATGTTCTAGTTCTATTCAGCATTGTAAAATATGCCTTACATTTAGGGAAGACCATAAATGTTCCAGTTCTATCTAACCTGCCAACGTTACATTAGCGCTCAATGGCTTCCTTCGAAACAGAGCCGTCTTTGTGTTTTTAGCAGCCGTACACACATAATTAGTACTCTGCTGGTGTACATGGCTGGGCCGGGTACCCCTCAGCTCCACTCTGTCTAGGAAGCCAGAGAAAAGAAAAGTATTGCCTACAATGTAGAGCTATTAAAAAAAGACTAAACAAAGGAATTCTTAAATGACGAAACGTGTTTTAGCACACATTAGCTAATACAGTGAGGAGAACAAGTATTTGATACGCTGCCGATTTTGCTGGTTTTCACACTTGCAATGAATGTAGAAGTCTGTAATTTTTATCATAGGTGCTCTTCAAGTGTGAGTGACAGAATCAAAAAAAATCCAGAAAATCACACTGAATGATTTTTCCATAATTAATTTGCATTTTATTGCAGGAAATAAGTATTTGATACCTTACCAAACAGTAGGAATTCTGGCTCTCACAGACCTGTTAGTTGTTCTTTAAGAGGCTCTCCTGTTCTCCACTTGTTACCTGTAATACCTGCACCTGTTTGAACATAGTCAAGATCATGTATCGCGAGATATTGGCCAACAACCTTCTTCCCTCAGTAAGAGCAATAAAGATGGGTCGCGGTTGGGTCTTTCAACATGACAATGACTCGAAGCACACCGCCCGGGCAACTAAGGAGTGGCTCCATAAGAAGCATCTCCAGGTCCTGGAGTGGCCTAGCCCGTCTCCAGATCTGAACCCGTTTGAAAATCTCTGGAGACACCTGAAACTCTGTGTTGCCCAGCAACAGCCTAGAAACCTCAAGGATCTGGAGAAGATCTGTATGGAGGAGTGGGTCAATATCCCTGCTGCAGTGTGTGCAAACCTTGTAAAAGAACTAGAGGAAACATCTGAATTCTGTAATTGCAAACAAAGGTTTCTGTATTAAGTTTCGTTTTTCTGTATGTATCAAATACTTATATTTCCTGCAATAAAATGCAAATGAATTAAAAATCATTCCGTTTAATTTCTGGATTTTTTTTAGATTCCATCACTCACACTTGAAGAGCACCTATGATAAAAATGACAGACTTCTACATTCATTGCAAGTGTGAAAACCAGCAAAATCGGCAGCGTATCAAATACTTGTTCTCCTCAATGTATGTCTGAATGGAAAACAGCATCAACAGCTTATGAGGACACAAAAGAATTCTTTTAGAAGGAGAAAAAAATTAGGGAATTAGTGGATTTTTTTAACCCCAACCTTGAAAGAGTCATCAAGAAAAAGCCAAATCTTGGGAAGATTCATAAGGAGTAGACTGCTCCTGAAGTCAGTGCTTCAAGACCCACCACACGCAGAAATATCCAGAACATGGGCTACAACTGTCGCATTCCTTGTATCAAGCCACTCATGACCAAGAAACAAAGCCAGAAGTCTTACCTGGGCCAAAGAGAAAAAGAACTGGACTGTTGCTCATTGGTCCAATGTGTTGTTTTTAGATGAAGCTAAATTTTGCATTTCATTTGGAAATCAAGGTCCCAGAGTCTGGAGGAAGAGTGGAGAGGCACACAATCCAAGCTGCTTGAGATCAGTGATGGTTTGGGGAGTCATGTAATCTGCTAGTGTAGGTCCTACACGTATCAAGACCAAAATCAGCGCAGCCGTCTATCATGGTCTTGGAACCTGTCTAAGAGTGCAATACAAAATGACCAATACTTGGTTTAATAACCACAGTATCAATGTTGATTGGCCAGCAAACTCACCTGACCTAAACCCCATAAAGAATTGATGGGGTACCGTCAAGTGAGAGATAAGAGGCACCAGATCCAACAATGCAGATGAGCTAAAGACTGCTATTTAAGCAACCTTGGCTTCCATAACACCTCAGCAGTGTCACAGGCTGATCACCTCTATGCCACGACACATTGATGAGCAATTCATGCAAAAGGAGCCCCGACCAAGTATTGAGTGCATTTACTATACATACTTTACAGTAGGCCAAAACATCTGCATTAAAATTCTTTTTTTCAGCTGGTCATAAATAATTCTAATTTTCTGAGATTATGATTTTGGGTTTTTATTGGCTGTAAGCAATAATCCTCAACAGTAACAGAAATAAACACTAGAAATAGATGTGTTTGTATTGAATTAGGCTGTCGCAAGGCTGGTTCCTTTACCACAAGCTTACAACCGCCCCGATATTAAGGTTCTCGTTCGGAGAATGAATGAGTGCCGGCAGCTGGAGGGAACTTTCTTAAATGCACTTTCAGGTTTCCAGTTAAAGAAAAAATATCCTCAAGTGGTTATTTAATAAATGCCAAATCACCAAGGTAATTTTGTGTTGTAAAGTAATTTAGAGATGACATTAAGGATTGCATTTTATGGTTCACAAGTTTATCTCATGTAACACATTATTTAAAATAATGAGCATATTTTAAAAAGAAAATAATATATACAAAACAATGTACAACATATAAAATATACAGACTGGTCAAAATATACTGGTCACCACCTGTATTTAACTTATTTAAAAATATGTAACAGCCTCTTAATATATAATTACTGCACAGGTAATGAGGTCAGCTGACGATCTGAATATACTGAATGACCAGGTTATTCCATCAGTGCATTTATTTTCTTGCCTGATGGCACAGACATATTCCAAGATGACAATGTCAAGATTTATCGGGCTCAAACTGTGATTGTCCACCATAGAGCTGCCATGTGCCATGTGCTGGAGAAGACTTTGCACATCATTACCAGTTCTTAGGAAAAACTGAATGCAACTATGGACAGAAAAACAATGTTGTGACATTGCAGAAGCTTGTAGAAATGATTCCACAGTGAATGTGTGGTGTAATCAAAGCTAAA
>JAOUQV010342151.1:0-10601 GCA_028565295.1 Aspidoras spilotus
ATAGATCCAAACCGCTCTCAGTAACAGGGAGAAGTGGTCACAAAGGTGCAGGAGTATCTGCAGGAGCAGATACATAGGATCAACTGTCCAAGCAGATTGAAAGTGTGGAAAAGAGGTGACAAAGAGATTACAGGCAGGATGGAGTGAATGGAGAAAATTGTCAGGAGAGTAGTGAGACCAACCTTGTTGTATGGTTTGGAGACAGTGGCACTGACTAAGAGGCAGGAAGCAGAGCTAGAGGTGGCAGATCTTAAGATGTTGAGGTTCTCATTAGGAGTGACCAGGATAGACAAGATTAGGAATGAAATCAGAGAGACAGCACAGGTTGAAAAATTGGGAGACAAAGTTACGGAGGGCCGATTGAGATGGACATGTACAGAGGAGGGACAGTGGATATACTGGTAGGTGGATGTTAGAAATGGAGCTGCCAGGCAGGAGACAGAGAAAAAAACCAAAGCGGAGATATATAGATATGGTCAATGTAGACATGCAGGTAGTTGGTGTAAAAGCAGAAGATGCAGAGAACAGAGTGAGGTGGAAAAGACTGACACGCTGTGGTGACCCCTGATAAAAGGGAGAGACCGAAAGAAGAAGAAGAAGTAGAGAGTCTCCGCCTCCAGACAGTGTGCTGTTGCCGTAGTAACAGCACAACAGGAAGCAAGCTTCTGAAAGTATTTTGACAGAACCTGCTGATCAGTGGGGTGGGACTCTGGTGCCAAGCAACGATCAGTCTCACCTCCCTGTCCACCCCATATCACTCTACCCGTATTACCTCTCTGTCTATTCTGTCTCACTCCACCTGCTTACCCCCCTGTCCACCCTGTCACTCCACCTGTATCACTCCTCTCCCACCCCATATCACTTCACCTGTCTGACCCTCTGTCCACCCCATATTACTCCACCTGTATTACCCCTCTGTCCATCCTATATCACTCCTCCTGTTTCACCCCTCTGTCCGCCCCATATGCGACTTGTCTCACTCTGCGTCTATAGAGGCAGTAAAGTCCAGGTGTGCAGTGTGTTGTAGTTTTTGATGTGGAGTGTGTGTAGAATTTTTGGCACCCCTCGGCGGTGGAAAGCAGATGACACCTGCATTTTTACACACCAGGTCTCTCTCTATAGTATGTGTGTTTGAAGCAGAAGGTTTCAGCTGGGTCTGGTAGGATGACAATCCTTGAAGCCATTTTTGGACCAGCTGATCTCCTCCATCTGAAACTCCAACAAAGAGTGTGATTTGACGTTTAAAATGGGAAAAAATAACCCGGATAATGCTGATGACGCACGCTCAGCATTTGTGTATTTTACTTGGAAAATATGTCGTCTGTCTGACGTTTTACTGAGAAAGGAGATCTAGCCATTCGTTATGATGTAAAATATATAAACCGGATTCCAAAAAAAGTTGGGACAAAGTACAAACTATAAATAAAAACAATAAAGTGATAATTTTATTAAGTGGGCTGTGTCATTAATGTTAAATGCATTTGGAATTATTTGAATATCTCAAGCCCATGTCCCATTTTCATGCATCTATTGCTACTTTACGCATTAATGGATTAATGGAAATTAATGGATATTCATACCCAAATTAGTACGATACAGGGGAGGAGACAAAATAAAGTGAGTGAAAGATGAAGCTTGTGTCCTAAATACATTTAAACAATACATTTTCTCAGTTTGAACATTTGATATGTTATCTATGTTATATTCTGAATAAAATATGTAATCTTGAAACTTCCACATCATTGCATTTCATTTTTATTTACAATTTATACTTTGTCCCGATCTTTTTGGAATCGGGTTTTTATGTGTATTTACTAAAAAATGGCAAATATATGACACTACAGAAAAAAAGGTAAAATGTTAGGATAACATAGTAGCCAAAGCAGTTTTTCCCTCTCCTCACCATGCTGATGTATGTGCGTGTATGAGGAATGGTCGTTGCAGGTTCCTTGCTAAATATCAAAAAAAGTACAGTAGGTAGAATGGTGATATTTTGTATATTTACAGTAGACAAACATCTCTACTGATTTATAATTAAATGTTGTCTTAGAATCGGTTTTGTTAAGAATTAACATGGAGGTCTATATGGATATTCAAATGATCATAACTCGATAAGGAATGTATCAATGGCATTTGTAGGTGAAAAAATAAGAATGTTATGAGACAAAGTTTTAAAAAGTTTAGATTAATTAAACAGGTCTCCTTCGTAGAGTGGAGCTAGAGTGCTTTGATCTCGTATATCACAGGGTGTGAATTTTTAAAAGTGCTAGAGAGTAAAGGGAGGGTGCAATCAATCTGTAATTTGCAGTTTAAAAATCTCTGCAATGTTAAGTTAATGGGAAAAGTTAGGGTCATAAACGGGCACAGTGGGCACACGGTTAGAGATATCTATTAACTGTATACAAGCACACTTCTCCTAAATGTTCCCGTTCATTTTGATATGTGACCCGTGCGATCCCACTTTAAATGTAGGAGGAGAAACACTTGTTAAAGTCGGTGGAATAATAATAATAATAAAAACAATAAATAAAAAATCGAAGAACAATATGGGTGTTTGCAAAACACATAATAAAAAAAAAAAAAAAAATTCTGCAGAAACTGCAATGTGTGTTGCACATTGTTGCGCGGAGCACCCTGTGAATCACTTTAGATTTTTTTATGTCACTCTGTGTCAGTGTTGTGTGTGTGCGTGTGTTTGTGTCTGTGTATATGCATGTGTCTGCATTCATGTAAGTGTCTGTCTGTGTGCTTGTGTTTGTATGTGTCTGTGTGCATGTGTTTGTGTGTATGAGGGCATGTGTCTAGGAGAGTTATGAGTGTTTTTAGTGTGTAGGGCACAAGTTTGACATCTCTCTTAGCTGTATACGAGAAATATTTTCTTGATTGAGTATGAATTTTTAGTGTTTGTCCAGTGGTGATATCTCGAAAAATTGTGAAAAAAAATATGCATGGAAAAAAGGGTCTATTATAATAATAATAATAATAATAATAATACTTAAGAGGAACTATATGTTGCTTTGCAACACACATAACTAGAAAGTGCAGTTCCTGCAGAAATTGCGATGTGTATTGCCCTGGTGAACCCCATTATCAAAATAATTAGCATTAAGCTAATTCAATTACCAATTTGGATTAACACAAATGTTAGCATTATCAGTTAGCATTAACACACATGTTAGCATTAGCTGTTAGAATTAGCCATTAGGATTAGCAATTATCACTAGCAGTTAGCATTAAATGTTATCATTAGTAATTATTATGAGCAGTTAGAATTAACACCAAAATTAGCATTAGCAAACAGAAATTACCATTAGGAGTTAGCATTAGCAATTAGCACGGCAACACATGATAGGATTAGTCATTAGCAATTAGCATTAACTGTTAGCATTATCCATTAAAATAAGCAATTAGAATTAACACCAACATTAGCAATTAGCATTACCTAATAAAAATTACCATTACCAATTAGCATTGTGACAAATGTTAGCATTAGTCATTATCATTTGCAATTAGCATTAACAATTAGTATTAACAATTAGCATATGCATTAGCTATATTGCTACCACAATAGTTAGCATTAGCTATTAGCATTATCAATTATCTTTAGCTGTCAGCATAATACGTTAGCATTAGCAATTAGCATTAACAGCAACATTAGCAATACATTACAATTTTAATGAAGTCTATGGATTTTCCTTACAACTATAGTAATACCAACAGGTTTGGATTCTGCTAGATCTTTTTAAAATTGTATGTATAGGAGTGATATTTGAAAAGTGATACACAGAGAATGGAGAGTGCGATCACTCTGTAATTAATATGACAGGTGTACCCGAGTAAAAATTTACAGAGTCACAGCAGTGTAAATATCGGCACAATGTTGTCAATGGGAAATTTTAGGCACAAAAATGTGCACAGCAGGTATCCGGTTACAGAAATCTCTTATCTTTGAACACGCACACTTTCCACATATACTCACGGTTATTTTGGTATAAAACCCATGCGATCCCTCATTAGCTTTATCTAACAGAAATTACCATTAACAATTAGCATTGTGACAAATGTAAGCATTAGCTGTTAGAATTAGCATTAGCATTAGCAATTAGAATTAGCATTAGCAATTAGCATTAGCAGTTAAAATTAAGTATTAGCATTTGCAATTAGCATTAGCAGTTTGCATTAACTGTTACAATTAGCAATTATGATTAGCAATTAGTATTAACACCAACATTAGAAAATTAGTTAGCATGAGCAATTAGTATTGTTAAATAGGTTTGCATTTGTTGTTAGCAATTGTTGTTAGCATTAGCAATTAGCATTAGTGGTTAGCATTAACTATTAGCATTAGCAACTAGCATTATCTAACAGAAATGACCATTTTACTATTTACTATTTTATAGAATTTTATAGAATTTACTTTCAGGAGTTAGCATTAGCAATTAGAATTGTTACAAATATTAGCAATTGTTGTAAGCAACTGCTGTTAACATTATCAATTAGCATTAGTGATTAGCATTAACTATTAGCACTAGCATTTAGTAGTATCTAAGAGAAACTTCCATTAGTAATTAGCATTGTGACAAATGTTAGCATTAGCAGTTAGCATTAACAAATACTATTAGCAATTAGCCTTAGCTAGCAGTAATTACCATTAGGATTTAGCATAATCAGTTACCATGCTTACATATGTTAGCATTAGCATTTTGCATTTTCAAAAAGCTTTAGCTGTTAGCATTAGCAGGTAGCTTTTGTAATTAGCTTAAACAGAAACATTAGCAATACATTACATTTATAATGCAGTCTATGGATTGTTCTCACAACTATAGTACTACCAACAAGTTTGTGTGTGTGTCTCTGTGCCTGCATGTGGGTGTGTCTGTGAGAGAGAGAGGGGAAAATAATTCTTAAACTGACTGAGAAAGCTGTAAATTCCTCCTCCAAACAAACAGCCATAAAATATGGTACAAGAGAGGACACTTTGACGATCGCTGTGATGTAAAAATTATTTATATATAGAATAAAATGTCTTATTCATGACAGGTTAAACAAAATGAAAAATCTGGAAAAAGGAAATCTGATTCCCTAAATCAACATGGCAGTGAATGGTAGAATTTTTAGTGTCTAGTGCTGAATAAATTCTCATAACTCTAAAAATATTTTATTAATCAATGTCATCTTTTAGACTTTCATGAATGAGACATGTCTCTACTATTTTACATAGAAATGTTGTTTGTAGGAGAATGTTTATAGGTTTTATTAAAGTTTGTTTGGAGACGTCTCCTAATTTATGAGAAACTCCCATTCATTCTATTAAAAATCTCATTTTTCCCCCATCTGGCACACCTCATGAACAACCAGTCATAACTCTGAAGATTTTCATGATACTGCTTAACTAAAAATATTGTGAGCGTCGGGAGTTTAAATGGAGTTTCTACTTGAAATATTAAATTTTTAGCTCACAGAGAGGAAAAAGTTTTTGATTTATTCCAAAAACTGGCTTCTGCTAGATTGCGGGCTAGAGTGCGGGCTCTTAGCTGTATACAAGAAATATTTTCCTGATCTAGCCGCAATTTTTGGTGTTTGTCCCGTGTTGATATCTCGAAAATGTGTGTCTGCGTGTCTATCTGCATGCATGTGTGTGTATGCGTGCGTGTGTGTTTCTGTGTGTGTACATATGTGTGTGCGCGTGTGTTTTTGAATGTGTCTGTGTAGGTGTATGTTATACATATGTCAATATCTTAAATGATGTGACATTTTCATGTCATGTGTATTTCTGTGTATGAAAAACGGTTGTTGCTGGCTTCCTTGGTAAATATCTCAATAACCACACTAGGTAGAACGATAAAATGTTGTATAGTTACAGTAGACGCTACTGTACAAGTATCTCTACTGATTTATAATTAAATATTGTATCTCTAAATGAACGTTTAAATGTTTTAAATACAATTTTGCGTTGAAAGCGGGATAAAATATGCCAAGTAATGGCGATTGCTATTTTATTCTGTGTTAAAGACTTTTGTGTTAAAAAGAGACCTAGCTCTTCATTATAATGTAAAATTTATGTGTATTGACCACAAAATGGCAGAGGTGTGGCAGTTTATAAAAAATGTAAAATTAAAAATATTAGTATCAGTTTGTAAAAAAAATTAACAAGGAGGAATATCTCAGGTCTGATCAAACTTGATTAGGAATGTAATAATCAATTAGATATTTATACAGCTTACATGGGAGACTTGTCTCTACCATTTAAAGTTCAGGTGCTTTGATATTGTATAATGTATATCAACAGTGTGTTAATTTAAGAGTGCTAGAGAGTGAACAAAGGGTGCCATTAATCTGGTCCAATCATATAAAATTTTGTGTGTTTACAAATATTGACCGAGTTATAGCAGTTTGAAAATCTCCGCAATGTTAAGTCAATGGGAAAATTTAGGCAGAACAACGGGGCACAGCAGGCACCTGGTTAGAGATATTTGTTAAATGTATTCAAGCACACTTGTTCTAAACATTCCCGGTCATTTTGAAAAGAAGTCTTCTAACCCTGTTCCTTTGCTCTCTGATGTTTTACGCAGCAACAGGAGAGAAATGAGATCAGCTGAGAGAAAGTGGAGGAAATCACTACTTAAGGTCAATCTTGCTCAGTACCGCAACCTCCTGTCAAAATTCTCTACGGAAATAATCTCTGCGAAGACTTCTTTTGACAGAGAGGCTGGAGAACTCTTCTGGGGACCCTCAGAAGCTCTTTTCACAACATCTTTTCTTCGCTTCTCACACCACCGGCTACTTCGGCTCCAAGCTCACTATCTGCTGAAGACTTTGCAGTCTTCTATAACAAGAAAACTGATGACATCTGACAGAGCTTCATCTCCAACTGATCAGGTAAACCCTATCCTTTCTATAATTCTCTCGCTTCATTAAAGCATTTTTCAACTCTCTCAACAGATGAAATCTTGAATGAGAGCAAGGATCACACCTTTACTGAAGAAGCCCACTCTTGATCCTTCTGATATCAAAAACTACAGACCGGTATCACGTCTCTCTTTCTTATCTAAAGTTCTTGAACGCACGGTAACTATGGACAACCAATTGTTCTTCTCCTCCCACATTGCCAACGTCTCCCGATTGTGTTGAGTCAGTCTCTATAATATAAGAAGGATTAGTCAATTTCTTTTCAGTGCGGCTACACAGATCCTGGTTCAGTCCCTGGTCATCTCGAGACTAGACTACTGCAACTTCCTCTTAGCATGGCTACCTCTGAATGCTATCCACCCCCTACAGTCGATTCAATATTTATTCCAAGTTCACACACACTACACCACTGCTCCGCACTCTCCACTGCCTCCCTGTAGTTGCTCACATCAGATTTAAAACAGTGATGCTCGTTTACAAAGCAAAGAATGGTCCTGCACCCTACTTATCACGCCCTGCACTGTTTGTCGTGCACTTCGGTCGTCTAGCACTGCTCGACTGGTCCCCCATCTCTTAGGGGACAAGAAAGACATGCTTCTAGACTCTTCTCTGCTCTGGCTCCTAAATGGTGAAATGAACCTCCTCTTAACGTTCGAATGGCAGAATTCAATTCAATTTAATTCAATTTTATTTTTAAAGCACTTTTAACAATGGGCATTGTCCCAAAGCAGCTTTACAAAAAAAACGTTTTATCCCAGATGAGTAACGGTGGCAAGGAAAAACTCCCTGAGTGAGTAAGGAAGAAACCTTGAGAGAAACCAGACTCATAAGGGAACCCATCCTCATTTTGGTGATGTAATTAAATCTATATACATCAAATACATGGTTCTATAACTAACAATAATAAAATAACAGTATATACATAATATATATAACATACAAAACATACATAATTCTATAGCTAACAAAAATATATAACATTAATATAACAATAATATATACACACATACATATATACACACATATACACAAAGCATACATACCATAAACATAATTCCATAACTAACAATAATACATAACATTTTGCATAATAACAGAGTGAATGGGCAGACATAGGGAATCTAGTGGGCGCAGGGTTGCCGACATCTCCTGGTTCGCTGGCTCGCTGTATTCGGTGCAGCTCATCCAAAAGAGTGGAGAAAAAGAGAGAGAGAATAGAAAGTAGAATACAGGGAAAAGAGAGAAAGGGAAAGAGAATAAAGAGAGTTAGACACTATCAACTATCTAATGGACAATTCAAACACAAGTTGTGCAGATAGCAAGCAGAAACTCCGGCAGACTAGCACTATGGCAGCATAACTACAGGGTAGAACCAGAAGGTGACACAGACATGAGGGAGCCCTGGACATAAAGCAGCCAGACACTCCACCATCAACAAACCTGAGTGATCTTGTCAGAGTGGCCGGGCGACAGCATCCATACATTCCAGTTTACCAAAACACTCTATGACCATGAACCCTCCAGTTCTGAGCCCTGGACTATAGGGGACTATGAAGGATATGCTTGACTAAAGAAATAAGTTTGTAGCCTAGACTTAAAGATTGTGTCTTAGTCCCGAACACTAACTGGAAGACCATAAATGTGGGGTTTGATAAGAGAATAAGCTGCCCTCTGCTGTAGTCCTCATAATATGAGGTATTAGCAAATAGCCTGCACCTTTTGATGGAAGTGGGCGTGGTAGATCATAAGAAACTAGAAGTTTACTAAGATACTGTGGCGCAAGACTGTTAACTGCGTTGTAAGCGAGCAAAAGTATCTTAATAATCAATACGAAATTTGACCGCTAGCCAGTGCAGTGTGGGTAAGACAGGGGTGATATGCTCATATTTCCGGGTTCTAGTAAGGATTCTGGCCGCTGCATTCTGGACTAACTTTAGTTTGTTTATGCACCTACTGGAACAACCAGACAACAAGGCTAGAATCAATAATCACACCAAGGTCTTTTACAGCTGTACATGGTGTAATTTAAAAACCATCTTGAAACAATAAAATATCAGAAACTTTACTTCTAGCTGCCCGTGGTCCTAACACCAGTACTTCAGTTTTCTTAGAGTTAAGTAAAAGAATATTGTCTAACATCCACTGTCCTTTACACATTCCTCAACTCGAGTAAATTGGTGTCTGTCATCAGGATTGGCTAACACGTATAACTGCGTATCATCAGCATAACAGTGGAAGTTGATATCATGCTTGCGAATAATATTACACAGAGGTAGCATATATATAGAAAATAGTAACGGGCCTAAGACAGAACCTTGTGGGACACCAAACTTTACCCTACTGCTCATAGAATAGTGGTAATTTACATCTACAAATTGATAACGGTCAGTCAAATAAGACCTGAACCATGACAAGGCTGTTCCTTTAATTACAACAACATTTTCTAGCCTGTGAAGCAAAATAGCGTGATCGATGGTGTCAAAAGCTGCACTTAGGGCAAGCAATATAAGCATAGAAGCATAACCCTGATCATAGGCCAGTAGCAAATCATTTACAACTTTAATCAGTGCTGTCTCTGTGCTATGATGGGGCCTAAATCCTGACTGACAATTTTAAAAAATATTATTTTTAATCAGGTATGAACATAACTGTTGTGCTACAACCTTTTCTAGAATCCTAGAGAGAAAGGGGAGGTTAGATATTGGTCTATAATTTGACACCTGACAGGGGTCAAAATTAGGTTTTTTAATCAAAGGTTTGATAACTGCTAATTTAAATGAACTAGAGATATAGCCAGTACTGAGTGAGGAATTGATCATTTTTATAATAGGCTGGATTATTTCTGGTAATACATTTTTAAGTAACCTTGTGGGTATGGGATCTAATATAGATGTTGTAGATTTTGATAATGAAACTAGTGAAATTAACTCTGTCTCTTGGAGTGGATTAAAGTATGATAATCTCTCATCTAAAGTAAATATATTGGCATCTACTTGACTTGGATTACTAGTACTATTGTACGATTTACAATATTGATTTTGTGCCTTATATTTTTTTACTTTATTACTAAAAAATTCATAAAGTTATTTCAACTACAACCTGATGGTGAGAACGCTTCTGCAGTGTTCTTTTTTTCTAGTTACTAGATACATAGTAATTTTCAATGAGATAAAATAATGGTCCAAAATAAGATCAGACCTTGGAAGTATAACTATATTGTCTATATTTAATCCTAATGTTAATATTAAATCAAGTGTGTGACCGCTCTTATGAGTTGGTCCTGATACATTTTGGTTTACCCCCACAGAGGAAAGAATGGACGCCAATACAATTTTCAGAGGGTCTTCTGGATTGTCAAAATGTATATTGAAATCACCTAAAATTAGAGATTTGTCTACAGATATAACTAGATTGGAGATGAAATCTGCAAACTCATGTAAGAATTCTGAATAAGGTCCTGGGGGTCGGTAAATGATAATTAGTGGGATAGAGTCCATAGCCTTATTTTTCCTGGTTTCACAAGATATTATTGTAAACATAACCTCAAACGAAGTGAAGTTTTTGCTGAGGTTTGTGTGGGATGGCTAGATTATTGTTATAGATAACAGCTACACTTCCACCTCTACCAGTTAAACGAAGCTGGGATATGTAATTATATCCAGGAGGGCTAGCTTCATTTAATACTATATACT
>JAOUQV010342167.1:0-10601 GCA_028565295.1 Aspidoras spilotus
TTGATACATCACAAAGACTTGCTGTCTTGGTCACAGATGCGCCAGCAAGACGTGCACCAACAATATGTCTTCTTTTGTCACCCATAATGTCATGTGCATTGCAATATTTTAAGCAAAACTGTGATCTTATCCTGCTAATTGAACATTCACACTTTGCTCTTACTGGTGCAATGTGCAATTAATGAAGATTGGCCACCAGGTTTGTCCAATTTAGCCATGAAACCTCCTACACTAAAATGACAGAAGTTTTAGTTTCATTGTCTAACCCCTGTACTATTTTTTCTGTTACTTTACAGTGAACAATCAATAGTGAATAATAAGTAATATGTAATCTTGCAGAAAGTTTTTTTTCCCAGACAGAAATTTTCTAAATTTGATGTGGTTTTTAAATATGAAAGTCAGAGTAATATTGGTAAAAAAACTATTGGCAAAAAAAATCATAAAATAGTTTGAATGCTGTTAATATTAATGGTTCAAAGAATGTCAGGCTGAATGATCGGCCCCCACACATTTTTACGTCACCAATTCTGGCCCATTTTACAAAACATTTGGACACCCTGTCTTAAATAATGTGACTTCTATAGTTTGAATTCATTACTTCTTGATTTGTGAAAATATGAACATATGATGATTTTATTGTTTTTCTTATGATTCTGTAAACCAGGTGCAATAAGCATGTTCTTAGCACAGCAGGCACTACAGAAAAGACTGAAATATCCTCTCAAGTGGAATCTTCTGGTGTCTATTGGTAATTTATCATTCTATGCTACATCCTAGTTCCTTCGTGTAGACAAAACAAATCATATAATTATATAGAATCATGTACTCATACCTACTAAGGACATTGATGTAAGACATACACAGTGTCCCATGGTCATAAGGGTTTCATATTTCTGGACACAGAATATTCAGTCCCGATTGCTTCAGTTTGGATTTACCATAAAGATTTTCATAGACAAAATGAAAATATCTATCTGTCTATCTATCCATCTTCCTATCTGTGGTATTTTTCTTGAACTTTCCTTGGCAGTGGCTTCCTCAGTCTTCAGCTACACAGTAACACATCGGGAGACGATAAAATGCACAGAGCTATGGGTTTACTTGGAAAAAGGAGAGGTGCCTGATTCCCATCCACCTAGGAAGTGTTATCCGTTTCCTTCATCTGTTCCCTTAAACAAAGCAGTGATACCTTGAACACAATGCTATTTCATTCATATTTTACAATCATGCCACATATTAGATCATTGTACAAATATGATTTAATCTGCAGTTAATTATTTTAAACAGCAGGTTAATATTGTGTCTTTAAATGGCATGGTTTCACAATTTATTTATATATTTCAAAGTAAGATTTTATTATTTATTTTTCTTATTTAGGAAAAGAACTTCAAACACCCACAGCTCCAAAAGTAACAAAATATGGAGATGCAATGGATTGAATAACTGTTTAACTGCAATAACAATAAAGGTGTGACTGGCTGTGTTTCAAATGGCTGTGACTATGTACTACCTACTAGCTTGGAACAAGTACGCACTGCTTAACCACAATCCACCATCTTACCAAACTTTAAATCAAGACATCACAACGGGCGAATTACGGGACATTTCAGGTTACGACATACAGTAATATTTATTTATATATTACTTACGTACTAGGTATTCATTATTATTTTTTTACAAACCTAATTCCAAAAAAAGTTGGGACAGAGAACAAACTGTAAATAAAAACGGAATGCAATACTTTACACATGTCAAAAACTGATATTGTATTCACAATAAAATATAGACAACATACCAAAAGTCGAAAGTGAGACATTTTGAAATTTTATGCCAAATATTGGCTCACATAAAATCTCGTTACAGCAACACACCTCAAAAAAGTTGGGACAGGGCAATAGGTTATTAACATAATGTGAGCAACTTATCTCCTAAGTCCCCAGACATTAACAGACTGTTATAAAGAGAAAAGGGGATGTCTCACAGTGATAAACATGGCCTTGTCCCAACTTTTTTGAGATTTAAAATCATCTAATATTTCTCTTTAAATGACACATTTTCTAAGTTTAAACATTTGATATGTCATCTATGTTCTAGTCTGAATAAAACGTGGAATTTTTTTTGCACAACTTGTTCCAACTTTTTTGGAATATGGGTTTATATATTGCCATTTAATTCTGCACCGATTTTGCCTATGACCTAGTATGCTACTGTTGTCTCATATTATTCATGGATGGAAGGATTTCGTGTTATAGATTGGCAGGAACTTAACATTGACATTTTAATTTAGATCAGAATGTTATAGATTGTATATTATAGATTCTTGTCGATTATTATATATATTATATATATTATAAAACAGCTTTGATGAGGGGAATAGTAAAGCTTGTTCAAATATAGACTGTGTATTGAAAAGAAGGGATGCACTGTAAAAAATGACGCATCATGGAATTTTGAATTGCATTTGCTTATTACTTATATAGCATATGTGTCTTATATATTATAATATAATATAATTAATAAATAAATCATGGAATTAAAACCTGAAACCTTCAGGGGTTAAATGACTTTCAAGCTTCTTTTAATTGAGAAAATAATAATATTAATAATAATAGTAGGCAGCAGGTTGGTGCAGAGGGGCGCGTTGTCATCTAATAAGTAAGAAGGACAGTGAAGTTTGCATATTCATGCAGGTTTCCTCCTGGCTGTCCAGTTTCCTCCCGCATTCCAAAGACATGCATAATAGGTTAATTGTTGTATTTAAATTGCACATTAATGTATGCACGTGTGTGTGCAACCTATGATGGATTGGCGCCCTGTCTAGGGTTGTTCCTTCCCTCATTCCCAGAGGTATCCCACGTGACCCTAAATCTAGGATTAAACGCGTATAGCAAATGAATGAATGAATAAATGAAGGTAATTGTAATTGCATGATAATAACAGTGAAATAATTGCTATCAGATTGAAATAATGAGGCAATTACAATTACACTTGGCAGAATATGAAAACAGCATTTGCAGAAAGTAATTTGTGGTGAGCCGATTTCCCACAGATTGCTTTAATACGGTATACGGACATTCTTTATAGACTGTTGCTGCAGGAATTGTCTCGTGAGTTTACGTTGCATTTCTACTAGGTCTGGAATTGATTAGTGGTTTGAAAAAAAAAAAAGACTAGAGAACTATTATGTTTCATGGACATCTGGAGACTATACGAATTCTTATGGAAATAAAACCTCTTGGCCAACTGCTATTTACATGTATAAAGACCAAAACTCAAACGCTGTTGATTTGGTAGAAGCCAATCGGCGTGAAGCAGTTCAGCGAACAACCAATCAGAGCGCCGATGAGCAAACCGTTCCAAGGGCGGATCTATTGGAAAAATATAACGTGGGGAAAGTAGTGCGGGTTTTCATGGATTCCATTAGAAGTCTAGAGGAAAGAGAACACCGGCTAGAAAGGGAAGTATTTCAACAAGGAATATGAATTAATTATTGATAGCGATTCGTGTTTTGCCGCTGAGTATATTCGGTTTTTAGAGCTTCATGGCTTTGGTCGCTGTCAGTATGGAGTGCGCTGAGAATCAAACAAAAGCTTCAAAAAACTGCACCATACAACCACAAGACGCAGAGTTTACCACCGAGGGTTTGCCCAAAGCATTTTTACACAGCCTGCGGACTCTGTTCGATATTTTAGACGACGGAAAGCGAGGCTACGTGCACATATCGGAGATCGAAAGTCGATGGCAAGGCGCGGAAACCCAGGATCTACCCGGCGGGGTGCTGGAGAGTCTGAGACGGCTCACACCTCCGCACGGATACCTCACTTTCGAGCGCTTCGTGGCGGGACTTCGATGTTCAATTCTGAATCCTGACAAAGCACACGCTACGAATTACGTTCAAAAACAACACATCTATCAGAACCGCTTTAAAGCGCAGCCGCACAATAAAGTGCGACCTCTCGGTCCAAGCAACGGAACTAATGTTCAACATCACGTCCGCGCCAGGAACTGTGTGTACACCAGTTCAAGCAAACAGTGCGCGAGCGATTCATCAGCTTACCTGCATACCAGCGCGCAGGCACATACACGGAGCGGTAGGAGCCTGGAGAGCGTTCACATAGCATCAGAGCGCGCGCCCACCCGGTCCGATTCTTTTCGCGTGGGGAAAAATACGCAGCAGCAGCCCACCCGCGTGCATTCTGCAGAATCAATCTCCGTTGAGTCTTTTCAGACAAGTAAGTGCTTTTCATTTGCTTACACACCTAAATTACACTGAAATATTACTAGATTAAGAACATCTGTCTGATGATTCTGAGAAATTGGTCCAACAGAATTCAGGGAACACTCTCCACAATGTTGCAAATACCCTCTCTATACGAATACCCTCTGCCAGTTCACATCGCTAGTTTGCCTTTTGCCTCACTCGTATTCAACCACTGCACAACCTTCAGCAGGATGTATGTGGATGGTTCTTCCACTCGTGGTACACCCGTAATACAGTGGAACAGCCCACAAGTGCAGATATTGCAAAAGCATTTGCACCACACCTCAGTCCTCCAATTGTCATTCTGCTGTCAAAATTGCTCAAGTCGCTTTGACTACACAGAGCTGGTAAATGTCTTCTTCTTCTGTTCAGTGAAAAGGGCAACACTTCAATGTATATGAGAGCTGATTGGGACCAATTGGGACACTATCTGTGATCAAAAGCCACCTTCCAGGTGTTCATAATTCATTGATTGTTTAGTATATTTGCATATTTGGCTGATGCTTCGAAAAGCAAATGTAATAGTTGATGTATAAACCTAAACTAAAGACTGGGTTACGCTGAATGAAACATAACCTTCACATGTGTTGTCCTCTTGGCCTCTCTATTTATCAGGGGTTGTCACAGTGAATGACTCTTTTCCACCTCACTCTGTCCATATATCTCCTCTTTGGTCTTCCTCTCTGTCTCCTGGCTGGCAGCTCTATCTCTAACATGCTTCTAAATATATATCCACTGTTCCTGCTCTGTATATGTCCAAACCATCTCGGTCTGCCTCTTTAACTTTTTCTCCTAAATTTTTCTGTGCTGTCCCTCTGATGTTCTCATTCTAATCCTGTCCATCCTTTAGAAAGTACATAACTGTAAACTTCACTGCCAGTTATTTACATTTCAGATACACACTTTAACATCTAGAGGACATTTTGTCCTGTTACTGTTGAAGGTGGGGTATATTTCCTAATTATACCAGCCTGCCAGGAACAGCTTGGCAGTATTGCATGATCAGTTCTAAATCTGACTGGATTTAAGGTGTACCCTTGATCCAGATCACTGCTGCGTTTGTTCACACTATTTATGTAATATCTTGACTTTTTGCACTCTTGCTCTCCTACTCAAATATTTGGTCATATAAGTATGAGAGTGCCAGGGGAGGTGTACCGTAATCTCAGGTCTTGGCACTTACATCACAAGTAAGGCTTTTACTTGTGATTATAGTATCTTTACAGAGAAGTGTACTCCCTGTACTGTTCATTTTGAATCAGCCAATCAGCATGAAGCAATTCAACAGGCAGGTCTGGGGTAATGTAATGTTTTTTTTTTTAGCTTGATATGCATCTTGGAAGAAAAGTGTAATATATCATCTCATCAGAACTAACAGACTTGAAATTGCAAGGAGTGGTGTACAGTAATCGTACTCATTGGCTTTTACGTCACAAGCAAGGAGTCTGCAGATCAGGTCTGGGGTGATGTAATATGGGTTGAGCTTAGAATAAAAGTGAACGCTTCCTTAATTCGAACCTGTTCAACCCATCGCTGACATGGGGTCATTTTTAAAAATGTTTACAAGACAAGAAGTCTGGAATCCTCGTGATGTAGAAAACAAACCCTTTAGCCGGGGTATATGGCTAATAAACAAATTGAGTAAAATGACCTACTAATACACCCTTGAATTTTTTTTCTCCTCAACACTTTTCTACACGTCATATTCTAGATTTTATCTCTATTGTGATTTGACACACAAAGGGCTGGGCAGTGGAGCTTGTTGCCACTTGTCTTGAACAAGTGATAGTTTCCGCTTCGAACCTTAGAATCAGATCCGTAGTTTATTGTAAAACCTCGACAGTTGTGATCTTTTTGTAGTTCAAGTTGAGGATTATGCAAAGTGGTTTAACTGAAAAGTCACACCCTGAACTTTCCCATCTTGAACCATTTGCCAGCAGTGATTAACATTTGTGATGTTAAACATTTGGTATGCGTAATTATCATACAAAGAGACATCCCAGGCCTGAGGTGTTACCTGTTTAGAAAAATAATGGGGCTAGGTGGTGCTAAACATTTCAATCTAACAAACGAAATAATGAAATGTATATAACAATACAGGGAATGTCACTATACAATGTCACTATACAAAGCCTATAATGGTTTGTATATATACAGTGTCTATTAAGATTAAGACCTATAGTTATTGACAATAAAATCCATAATTTTGGGAAGAATAATAGGAACCCAAATCAATTGGCATTTGCATCTGCCACCTGTAAGGAAACATTTGTGGAATACAATGCTAGGCTTTATGAAGTAATTATGAGTTAAAAAATCTACAGGTGCTGGTCATAAAATTCGAATATCATGAAAAAGTTGATTTATTTCAGTAATTACATTCAAAAAGTGAAACTTGTATATTATACACATTCATTACACACAGACTGATATATTTCAATTGTTTATTTATTATAATTTGATGATTATAACTGAGAACTAATAAAAAATCCAGATTCAGTATCTCAGAAAATTAGAATATTACTTTAGAATAATACAAAAATAGCATTTTTAGAAATGCTGGTCAAATATGAACATGAAAAGTATGAGCACGCACAGCACTTAATACTTAGTTGGGGCTTCTTTTGCCTGAATAACTGCAGCTATGCGGCTTGGCATGAAGTCGATCCATCTTTGGCACTGCTCAGGTGTTATGAGAGCCCAGGATGCTCTGATAGTGCTTTTTAGGTTTTCTGCGTTGTTGGGTTTGGTGTGTCGCATCTTCTTCTTCACAATACCTCATAGATTTTCTATAGTTTTAAGATCAGGTGAGTTTGCTGTCCAATTAAGAACAGTGATATCATAGTCTTTAAACCAGGTACTGGTAGCCTTGGCACTGTGTGCAGGTGCCAAGCCCTGTTGGAAAATTAAATCAGCATCTTTCCAAAGTTAGTCAGCAGCAGAAGGCATGAGGTGTGCTAAAACTTCCTGTTAGACAGCTGCATTGTCCTTGGACCTCAGAAAACACAGTGGACCAACACCAGCAGATGACATGACTCCCTAAACCATCACTGACTGTGGAAACATTAAACTAGACCACAAGTGACATGGATTCTGTGCTTCCCCTCTCTTCCTCCTGACTCTGGGACCTTGATTTACAAATAAGATGCAACATTTACTTTCTTTAGAAAACTTAACTTTGGACTACTCAGCAGCAGTCCGGTCTCTTTTGTCTTTAGACGCTTTAGATGTCTTGCATATGTTTGTGCAGGGTGGATCTTGAAGCACTGACTCCAGCGACAGTCCAGTCTTTGTGAATCTCCCCCACATTTTTAAATGGGTTTTGTTTCACAATCCTCTTCAGGGTGCTGTTATCCCTATTGCACTTTTTTCTACTACATCTTTTCCGTCCCTTCGCCTCTGTATTAATTGGGGCAGTCGTAGGCTTGTGGTTAAGGAACCAGCCTTGCGACCGGAAGGTCCCTGGTTTGATTCCAAGTATCGACAAGTCATGGCTGAAGTGCCCTTGGGCAAGGCATCTAACCTCCATTTGCTCCCTGGGCGCTGTGCTGGCTGGTCACTGCTCCGGGCACGAGTGCTCACCAGTGTGTGTGTATTTGTGTGTTTCACTGCACGGATGGGATAAATGCAGAGGACCAATTCGGCTGTGTGCAAACATAGTGGCAAAATGTATCACTTTCACTTTAATGTGCATGGAAACAGAGCTCTGAAAACTGCCAGTCTTTTTGATTGTGGAGCCTACAGAACTAGATTGCAGGACCATTTAATTATCTGATTATAGTGTGGCACCAGGTGTCTTTAATATTGAACATTTTCATAATATTTTTATTAGTTGTCAGTTATAAACATCAAATTAAAAGCAATAAACAATTGAAATATATCAGTCTGTGTGTAATGAATGTGTATAATATGCAAGTTTTTTTAAATGGAATTATGGAAGTAAAGATATTATGATCTGACTTTGTCTTTGTCTTTATTTTCTAAACAGAATGTGTCTGAATGTTTCTTTTCTGTCCAAATTCCTTTTAGGGTGTAAATTCACATTATCTCCCTCAGCTCAAAAGTAAACATGTGTTATCTGCATTACATTTGGCAGACAGATTTGACATTTTTACAAAGTGACCTACATTTATCTCTTCCTACAACTGAACAGTTGTACATTAAGGGCCTTGGTTAAGTACCTAACGATGTTTAGCATTGGTGGGATTTGAACTCGCAACCTTCCAGGCTATAGCGCAAAGTCTTAACTACTGAGCTAATGTTTTACCCCTGGGGTGTCTTGTCACTACATTATAATTTACACATTTACTGGCTACCTCTGATTGCCTGTGGAGATAGAAGGATCTTCCAGGATCTTTACCAATCATGGATAGTAGAATTCGCTCCTCAGTAAAAGGCACATGACAGACCATCCGTAAGTTTGCCAAAAGATACCTGAAGGATTCTGATAAAATAAAGATTGAACTCTTTGACCTGAATGTCAAATGTCATGTCTGGAGGAAACCAGGCACCGCTTATCACCTTTTTAGACAACTTCTACAGGGAAGCTGCGCGTATTGTTCTTCGGCAGCAGAAACTGAGAGACTAGTCAGGGTCGAGGAATAGCAGCAATGTTCAGCAACATTCTTGATGTTAATATGTACCAGAGCTCTCTGCAGCTCAGACTGGAGCTAAAGGTTTGTTTTCCAACAGCAGAAAGACCCTAAGCACACAGACATGATAACAAACTCTGTGAATGTCCTTGAGTGGCCAAGCAAAATATAGGTGTGACAAGCTGGTGGCCTCATACTCAAAGACTTGATGCTGTAATTGCTGATAAAGGTGCTTCAACTAAGTATTGAGCAAAGGCAGTGAATACCTGTTATACCCATGCTAGCGTAGCGCCTGATGCTAAAACAAGTAGCCAGTCTTACCAAGTCAAAATAAACAAATCCATATGTGCCCAGTTTTCTATTTACCTCACAGCGCATGTAATTAATTTGATTATTTTTTTCTAATTGATTGACAGCATGAATTGTAATAAATGTACACTTTATTAGGTAAAACGGTTTAATTGCTTCTGAACACAAATATCTAATCAGCCAATTACATAGCTGCAACTACAGAGGTTAGACAATGAAACTGAAACTCCTGGTTTTAGACCACAATAATTTATTAGTATAGTGTAGGGCCACCTTTTGCGGCCAAAACTTGCTCCTCCAAAACACCCCAAAGTGGCTCTTGATACATCAAAAAGACTTGCTGTCTTGGTCACAGATGCGCCAGCAAGACGTGCACCAACAATTTGTCCTCTTTTGAACTCTTTTGTTATGTCTCCCATAATGTCGTGTGCAGTGCAATATTTTGAGCAAAACTGTGCTCTTACCATGCTAATTGAACAATAATTGAACTGGTGCAATGTGCAATTAATGAAGATTGGCCACCAGGCTTGTCCAATTTAGCCATAAAATCTCTCACACTAAAATGACAGGTGTTTCAGTTTCATTGTCTAACCCCGTAAATGCATTTAGTAGTGTAGAGGTGGTCAAATCAACTTGCTGAATATAAACCGAGCCTCAGAATAGGGAAGGAATATGATTAAAATGACTTTAAACGTACCATGATTGTTGGTGCCAGACGGGCTGGCCTGGGTATTTCAGTTCCGCTGAACGACTGGGATTTTCAAGCACAACAATGTCTAGGGTTTAAAAAGAATGTTAAAAAAAAATACAGTGAGTGTCAGTTGTGTGGACGAAAATGCATTGTTTATGTGAGAGGACAGAGGAGAATGGGCACACTGGTTTGAGATAATAGAAAGGCAATAGTAACTCAAATAACAACTCAAGACATCCAAGGAATGCAGAATATCAGTTTTGTTGAAAGTATGCCATGAAGAATGAAGGCAGTTCTGAAGGCAAAAGGGGGTCAAACTTTTACCAACTAGGTGTACCGGTGAGTCGCCGGTGATTGAAAAGTTCTCATATTTTAAATAATTCTTTTCTAAATTGTAAAATTAATATTGCAAACATTAAATCTGGAAATAATTGTATAAGGAATTATGTAAATTATGCAGTAATGTGGAATCTAATATAAAGCATATTCTGGTTTAGTATCATTTGTCTACTACATAATTCCCTATGTTACTTCATAGATTTGCTGGCTCTAATATTAATCTACAATATAGAAAATAAAAAAATTAATTAAAAGGTGTATCCAAACATGTCTGTATGCTTTTAGTTAAGCAAGATTAACATGCTGGTGGAGGAACACGTTTCCTGACTTGATCCTCTAAAATACCCCAAAGTGGATCTTGATACATCACAAGGACTTGCTGTCTTGGTCACAGATGCGCCAGCAAGAC
>JAOUQV010342181.1:0-10601 GCA_028565295.1 Aspidoras spilotus
TATAAGTTACATCTGGCCCTTTAAGGACAGCCATTATGCTGATGTGGCCCTCGGTGAAAATGAGTTTGACACCCCTGCCCTACATCATACTAATAAATTATTGTGGTCTAAAACCGGGTGTTTCAGTTTAATTGTCTATCCCCTGTATGTCTCAGCCTGAAAGCTGGGTGGTTGAATAAAAGAACATTTCCTGCATGCTGTGTCATGTTAAAATATGTTCTTATATTATACTTATAATATAGTGATAGTGTATAGAATAAAAAATGTTCAGTTTTAGCATTAATACACAATACGTCTATGCCAGCATAGTTTTTTTTTTAAACATAACACATTTACATTCTGTGAATTACAGTTGTACATGACTGTAAAAAATATTCATACACTTTTTTTTTAGAGATTTTTTAATGACATTAAGATGATGAACAGGATGCCTAGTTAAAATGATCATATTATTTGGAACACGGTGTATCACACAAAATACTGACTTCCTTTTATTTGTTACTGTTTACTGCACTTTATAATGCTTTCCTTTATGTGGAAATGTGTGAATTATTTGTTAAACCGTCTTTGCTTTAGAGATTGTCTTTGCATGCGCCTTAGACCTTTTCACAGTACTATACAATAAGATGCTAAGTTTTGCTAAGTGTTTTTGAGTATATTGCAGTTTACTGGTCTACAAATTACCTAGATAATTATACATGTAATATTTTGTATTTTCTACTGACATTTATTACTGATGTTTTTACATATTTTTAAATAGATTCTTCAAATAGTTTTATGTCGGTTAATCTGCTGATAATATTAAAATTAAATGTATATATTTCTATGGTTGACAGCGATGAAATCCTTGGCAAGAATTGCTTAGATGGCAGAGCAACATGCTTACCATTTAAATTAAGGCAAAATTATTGGTCTGGGAATATTGTGATTAGCAGCAATGAATGAAATCCAATGTTTCTCTACAACTCATTCTGGCATTACCTTGCTGAAATAAATCCACTTTCTCTGGCATGCTGGCACCTCAGGACATAAGGCTAGATAAATAAGCTCACCATATTGTACTCAGATCAGTTGGATGTCGAGAAACTTTGTATTTGCTGTAGATATACTTCAGGATTTGCACCATAGAACCTTCCACTTTGCATTTTTTTTTACCTTCTACGTGGGTTGAATAATAAATCCAGGATTGACAGAGATTCTGATATATAGTTCCACTGGTTGAGTGGTTGTAAAGGAGCTCATTGATTGCACTGGGTCCTGTTGATAAATGGAGGTTTTTGGCATTTATATGGAATGGGCCTTATGACAAACAAAATGCCAAGGGTGTATTGCGTTTTGTATTGAGTGTAATATAGGAAATCCAACCAGCAGGATTTAAATCTGGGTCAACAAATGGCATAAGGGTCTCACTCTTTTGTGCATGAAGTAGTCTGAGAAAGTAGATATTTTCAAATCTATAAACAATCAATAGATAGTGCAACTCATTTTGGTCTTGGTACTGTCAAGTTTAGAAAGGTATTTAATCTTCGATCCAACCTTTAAAATAGGGTTCTGGATATAAAAGTATCAATATGAAACCCAGCAATAAACTGAAGAAATAAAGGAAGCTAATGGTTAATTTTCTCACTCATTAACCATAAGTCAGTTGGCTAGATATAAATCATAGACTAAACATATTTGTTTGTAACATGTTTGTTTGAAACATATAAGAAGACTAGTGATGGGAAGAATAACAATGATGCGTCAGCACTGTGCCGAGCGCACAAGACTATAACCCTGTATTGGTGCGTGTATTGCTTAAAAAAAATCATGTGACAGATACAGTACAGGAAGTGTATTATTTGGATGTGCTGCGCCAAATTGTGTTTATAATTAAACAACCTGAATCGGCATGTTGCGGATTTGTCAGATGGAGTTTTGCTGTTACTGTTTGATTTTGGATATTTCCGAAATACGTTAGTTGAACAAATTTGCTATATTTTACAGATATTAAGTTGTTCAAGGTATTAACATGAACAACTTAACTCATCAAATAAATTAAGCAAATAAAATTCTAAAATGATGAGATCATATTTAAGTAATGTAATAATTAATCGGATGGAGATTAAATATTTCACAGGTTGATGTGTTTGCAGGATGCTTTTTAGCGTTGCCAGGTGTTTCAGTTTTCCCGGGCCTGTCTCGGTTTTTAAGAGTGTGCTTAGAAAATTTGTACTCTATCCAAAATGTCCCGGTTTTTAATAAGATCCCAACCGCCACCCTCCTGGCAACTGGATTGGACTAATTGGACTGGCAACCATTAATTTTGTTAAACTGCAATGATTTTATAACTATTGCACGGGTCACTATTGAGTAACCAACACAGTGTCAATACAGTGCCGACACAGTTTGTCTAGTGTGTCAATATACTCCTTGAGGTATCATTATCCCATCCCTGAAGGAGACCTTAGCATTAGCAGTCAGGAATGTAGGTGCTGAAATCTATTTGATGTGGGGTAGCAACCCATCAATAAACACAAAAGTTAAGGCAACGACCCTGGATAAGGGTTTTTTATTTCTTACCAATTCACCTTTCTTGTTTTTTTTCAGGCAAAATTAGGTCCAACCATGTACTAGCAAGCTGTGCCTAGTGAAGTAGATGGTTAGTATAAATTACAGTGTAGTCTTTATATTTAGTTTCTACAAATGATTTCTACAAGTATTGCGTCTGAGCTATGTATATAACAAATATGAGAGATTTGTTAAAAATATCATACACCGCCATCACTTTATGGTTGGCTGCGCAGATGTGCTTTGTAGGATTCGGATAAGCTGAGTGAGCATTGCAGTCTCTTGTCAGCTGTTGCAGCTAAGAGGAGTTGAACCCCTGTTACTAATGCTTCTGGATTTTGCCAACAGTCCCCACTTTTCAAACTGAGCTATCCAAGCTTCTGCAAGATGTATTGTGTGCTATCTAATCATACCAAGTGAAGATTGCCAACAAATTTGAAGCTTTGGAGAGACTGGAGGTACCACACAAACCAGATGATGGTTGTCATGCTGATAGCTTCTTAACAGCTAAATAGCTTATAAACAGCTGTAAAGGTGCTACATCATCCTCTAATTTAGATTCTGTTGAAGAATCACTCTGAATTATTATACATGGTTTTCTTCTGCGACACTAGCACATGTGCATTGTTCTCTAGAGTCATACCTTATAGTAACATTGTAAAGGTATTAACAAAAAAGTAACATTACTGTTATGTTGCTTAGTCATTTTTGCATAATTTGATGTAGACGTCATAAATCTTTTTCCATCATAGAAAAAGAGCCCCCTGATGACATTTTTCCTGACTCAATGAATTGATATCTTAGCTAACTGTTTAGTCCGTAAGCAACAGTCTTGCACGGCAAGCAGCTTTAATTACACCTCACCTAAGTCATGTTCTGTACCTCTCCATTTTGCATGCAAATGCACTCCACCCTTCGTATAACTTCTGAATAATGAAAACATATTACCATGCAGCTGGCTGCCTCTTTTGCATTTCCTCTTGTCGCTGTTCGCTGGGACCAAGGCGAAGACCGAATGACCCGTGCAGCACTAATTGAATCCTTTTGTGATGGGAAAATAGTTTTACTTGGGCAGTTACTAATTTGACTGATGAAATTGTTCTATTGTTTTGAAGGCTTGGACATTCATGGCCGACTCGAAGAGATTAATAATAATCCAGCTGTTTTTTTTCCAGTCTTTTAGACCATGAGCAAGGCTTTTAATTTCATAACAGAAACTAAAACCTCTGAAACATGCATAGGATTATTATTCTTCATATTACAATACTTCTGCCCTATCGGTAAGAAATGTTGGAGTCAAATAAATGGATTGGGAAGAATGGGTATTCTGTGAGCACTTAACCCCATTTGCCATTGCAAATAGTTTTTAAAATGGCAATTTTATTTTTTATGGTGTTCCTGTATGATTATGGTCTCTGTAGAAGCAGTCGGGATATATTTCAGTTATTTTATGATCCTTTCTGAGCCTTATTTCATTGGTAAATTGCACTTAACTTAGTGGTTACGCAGTAGTTCATGTCAGTAATGAGTATAGTAATCATTGCAATTACTATCGGTAAAACAGAGAACCAGTTTTGGGCAAGTGAATACTTTCTCTTCATCACTGAAAGAGCTTCTTTTGGATTAAACATCATAATGCACCATCCAAATACTAGTTTCAGTATTTACATCCATAGATCTAATAATATGTGCATTCAGTTAACAATAGGGCCATCCTAGAGATGATGTATTCTTTGACGCAAATTCCATAGTTTGTTTTATGCTTCAGTGTAAAATCTTACTTTTGCTCACATTTATAGCTGCTTAATCAGGGTGACAGGATAATTGATTACTAAACGACATCACAGGCTGCAAGACAAACACAACCATAGACAGGGTGCCACTCTTTTGAAGAGCATGTATGCACACGTATACAAACTAAGGGCAAACCAGAGGAAACCAGAATACCAAGGGTCAACACTTGAACATGCAGACTCCACACAGAATGGAACCATCACAGAAGTCAAACCCATTTTGCTGTAATGAGGCAGCTATACGCATTTCATCACTGTGCCAACCAGTGATGGCAACATACTGCATATTTTTTGAGTTCTTTTGTTTTACCACTGGCAAAGTTAGCTTTGCTATGTGTACTACTGTTATTGCTTTGGCCATTTTGGGTGTATTGACCGCAAAAGGAGGCCCTACACCATACTAATAAATTATTATGGTCTAAAACCAAGTGTTTCAGTTTCATTGTCTAACCCCTATATATGGAGGTCAGGATCTAAACATGGTAGCCTTCACAGCTATGTTGGCATATAAATATTGTCAAATATTGTGAAAGACAGATAATTACCTGAATGGACAACATTACAACGTGGACGGTAATATCAAAGGCCAGAATACTACAACAAGGGCATTGGTGGAAGCGGACACATCCTTGAAGCCAAACATTGCGAGGCGATGATGGTGTATTACATGAATTAAAAATGGTCGTAATTTGGCGATCCATGCTCAAAAATATTTATGTTTTTGTCCCATTTCTCTTTCAGGAACATAGTTATTTGATATGCTGCTGTATGGATGTGTTTGAATCTCAAAAAAGTAATTTTAACATATTCTTTATTGTTTTTATCCTTATAAACGCATTTCAAGCATTTCAGAAACAATATTTGTGTGAAAATCAATATTAAGCCATCTGTTTGAACATAACCTTAATATTTATGACTCTATGGCTGTATTAAGCAACAATTGTACTCATACTGAGCTCATACTTTGGAAATTGTGTATGCTTGCAGTTGTACTATGGGGAAAGGATTCGAAATGAGTTGTGTGCTGTTTAAAAGATGTGCCAGGTCGATGTTTTTGGGATGCAAAGATGATATGTGTGGATGTGCAGGAGTCAGGAGGTGGCAAGGGGCCATACTTTGGTCCATGTCTCTGGGGCATTTTATAGACCAACTTCATGCATTTATTTATTCATTTATTTATGCAGAGGATTGGGGCAATGCGGTGTGAGAGAGCTGCAGCACAGCCACACTGAAGCTCAGTTCATTTGTCTTCCTGCTATGAAGTCTGACTTGAGTTTTAACTAGCTTGTGCTCATGAAGCATGGCCTGCCACAGCCACAGTTCTTTAATCCTAAAGATTTTAGATTGCAGCGATGTTTGCTAATCAGTGAGTTCTGCTGCTATTATACCATCCAAGTTCAGTAAACAAAACTGATATAAATTATTAAGAAAGGTAAATTATAAACATCTGTAGTAATAATGTTAATAGATTAGATTTACTATATATAAATTTCCAAAATATTTTACAGACCCTTCTTTTTCTTTGGCAGTATTTGACTGTTCTAAAACCTTAGAGTACTTTTCTGCATTAATGCTGCCATTACAGAAGTGTTCATTAACTTTACCAAGGACACCGGCCCATCCCTTATTGGACTTGTTCCTGATAACAGTCTGTATGGTCCTTTTTGCGTCTGGTCACAGAGCGCACATTCAGTTAAGTGTTTAGTTCTTTTAATTTGATGATTTATAATTGATTGAACTTATGAAAAAACAAATTCAGTATCTCAGAAAATAAAAAAATATTGTGAAAAGGTTCAATATTGAAAACTCCTGTTGCCACACTCTAATCAGCTAATTAACTCAAAACACATGCAATGGCAAAAAAATTGGTCCTGCAATCTAGTTCTGTAGGGTCAACAATCATAGGAAAGACTGTTGACTTGACATTTGTCCAATAGACGAAAAGATGTAGCGGAAATGCATTAGATGCATTAAAGCAGTAGATGATTTTAAAACAAAACCCATGCAAACATGTGGGGAAGATTCACAAAGACTGGAATGCTGCTGGACTCATCATGCACAGACATATGCAAGACATGGGTTTCAGTTGTCGCATTCTTAACCAAAAGACTGTGTCAAAAGCTTCTAAAGACAAAAGGGACTATACTGCTGCTGAGTGGTCCAAAGTTAAGTAAAAGAAAGTAAATTTTGCATTTCCTTTGGAAATCAAGGTATGGAGGAGGAGAGAAAAGGCACAGAATCTTTGTCACTTAATGTCTAAAGTTTCCACAGTCAGTGATGGTTCAGGGAGCTATGTCGTCTGATCGTGTTGGTCCAGTGTGTTTTATGAGGTCCAAGGTCAATGCAGTTGTCTACCAGAATGTTTTAGCAAACCTCATGCTTCCTGCTGTTGACCAACTTTTGGGAGATGCCGATTTCATTTTCCAACAGGACGTGGTACCTGCACACAGTGCTAAAGCTAAACCTGGTTTAAGGTTCATGGTATCCCTGTTCTTAATTGGCCAGCAAACTCACCTGACCTTAACACTATAGAAAATCTATGGGCTATTGTAAAGAGGAAGATGCTACACGCCAGACCCAACAATGCAGTATTTATGCACGTTTTAAATCAAATTACTGAAATAAATCAACTTTTTCATTCTATGAATTTTATAACCAGCACCTGTATGATGGACCATTGTGTGATGTGTGATCATCTATATTTTATAGCAAACATCCCATAGAACTCAAAATTGTTTCTGTACATAAAGCTTAACATTCTTTAAAATCATAACTTTTATGTTGTATTGTGAATGCAACTCTGTAATGAAGTTATTGACAAAAGTTTGCCGAATTAGTCCTATGTCAATGTGGTTATAATAGCTATTGATTAATGAATTCATGAATTGTTTAATTTTATTTGAACATATTTGTTTATTTGTTGAAACACATCCAGATCCCTAGGAGGACTGGGGTGAAGGGTACTTACGTAATGAGATGGAACACAAAACAGGTTGTTTTGTCAATGTAGTTGTTATTTACTCCTAAATGTATTAAAGCTGTAGATCTTCAACAAAGCTGTCAACAGCTAGCTCCTCTGGGATCATTTTTCTTGCGTGTGGTTTTGTGTGTGTTTGTGTGTTTGTTATCCTCAGTCCCAGAACACTTGCTTGTATTGACACTCGTGGCTGTGGTTTTTTCCGTTCCTTTTCTTCACTTAAGAATAACTGATATACTTCTTTACTTACACACACCCGCATTATATAAATACTTGTTCTATAAATTCTAAAGTCTAAAATCTAAACAGTTAAATCTCAACTGGAAATTTTAAACTGTAAATCATATATTCTAAAATGTAGACTCTAAACTTTAAAATATAAACTGTAAATTTTAATTTGTAAAATCTACACTGTAGACTCTAAACTGTAAAATCTACACTGTAAATTATAAACTGTGTAAACTGGTACTTTATATTCTGTACTGTAAAAACAAAACTGTAGACAGATGATTTGTGGAGATTTCCCAAATCATAATCAGTGTTGGGAATACTGGCGGATTTTGCTCTGCTTATTTGGAATTTTGTTTTGTATTGCACAGGAAAAGGGGTGGTGAGAAAGATAATTACAAGATGACGATTGTATAAGGATTTGTCAGGAGGGTAGGTGAATCGCGTAGCAAATTCAAAAGTATTGTGGAAATAGACATTATTTTACGCTTATGGAAATCAAAGAAAGATGTATATGTTAAATTTACATTATTTCTGGGACAAAAATTCTACTGTTAGTTAGAAGCAAATTAAATCTCAAGAAGCACCTCGGAGCGTCTCACCCTTCCACAGTGCTCGGGCTGCTAGACAGGTTTTATTTAATGAAAGGCATTATATACATATTTTACAGCCAGCTGCAGCCTGCTAGTATGTAATATATGTCAAAAGTTTTAAATCATCTAGTTTTTATTGTTCATCTACATAATTATATTGCAATTGATAGGTGTTTGTCAGGTATTCAGTTCATTTGTATTTCTATGTATAGTTATGGATGTAGCTATATGTGCATCAGTTTAATTCCAAGTTTTCTGTTTCTAGCGCATGAATATGTATGCATTTATTTGTAATTCATTTGTAAATTTACTTGTTAAGGTGCATGTTTCCGAACGTTTCTGGGTTTTTGTTTGTATTTTTCACAGCGCATTCACTGTTAGGTTTTGTTTGTAAGTTTTAGTCATGTCTTCATCTTTAAATAAAGTTTGTTGTCCTGTTCCTTTGCCATCTTTATTTACACACAGCACTCCATTTAGTTTACATTACATGTTACATGTGGCTTGACTTACTCATCCTAAAACACACACTAAAATGGTGTAGTCCATTTCATTAATTAGTAAACATTTTATATTTAAAATTGAATTGAACTCACAGCTGTAAAAAAAAATTGTTCTAATAAAAGGAAAGGCATCCAAATTGTATCCAAGATGAGTGCCACCTCATATTTTGAGAATTGCCACAACAAAACTAACACTAGACTTTGATGCACTGGCAAAAAAAGTGTAAAACACTGTTCCTATTATAAGTGAATATAATGATTAATACTAATGCTTTTGTTATGAAGGAATCTGGTGTTGGCCCGGCCTGCCTGCCAAATATTATTGTGATATTGTATATATGATGTGCTTGTTTGTGAAATTGTAATGTTATTGTTTGAATACTCAATAAAAGTTATATAAAAAACAATGTGGCCCCTAAGCTAAAAAAGTCTGCCCACCCCTTCTCTAAACCGTAGACTCAACAGTTGTCTCTAAACTAACTGTGAAATCTAAATTCGAAATTCGAAACCATTAAACCTCTAACCTATAAACTCTACCCTGTGCTCTGTAACTTAATAATAGTGGCAGTTACATTTACAAAAGAAACAATGCTAATATATCTTTTTAACATTTGACAATCGTAATACAGAATTCCATTCACAAATATGATATAAACTGCAAAAAAGTAAGCCTTATCTTAATCCAGAAGTGGCATCAGCGTGGCATTTGGAATTGACCATTACATAGTGGAAGCATGTATTTCCTTTGCTTTAGAGACACCTAATTCAATATGAACAGTATAATTCTTTTGTGTTTGTGTGTGTGTGTGTGTATTAGAGTCAAACTGAGTCGTACACTCTCTCTGTCACATCCCATAGCCATGTCTGGGATCAGATCTGATCTCTGTGTTTTGGCCTCAGGCTTTTCTCGCTGATCCTTCAGCACTGTTACTCTTCTGTTCAATTCTTTTATCTGGGAGGTAAAATCTGCTTTCTTTCAGAGTAAGTTAATGTTAGGTGATTGTATTTATTTTGTACGTCCGTGTCTGTGTGTTTGTGTGGTTTATATGGAAGTATAACCCAGTGTCATTTGATAACACAATTATGTCGACACTTTATTTCATTCTCTCTCACTGCACACTACTGATCTACACCATAAAAATACATCCAGGTTTTTAGCAGCACTGACACTTTCCATAGACTGATATTTTTACAAATTCACTTTAGAGGAGGCACTGACATATAGATGACCACTATTAGAAACTCTAAAATGAAAAGTAGAAACATGTCCTTTAGACTAACTGTACTAGCTGCTGTAGTGAAAAAAATGGGGTGGCACAATGGCACAGTGGATAGTGCTGTGACGTCACAACAAGAACGACCCAGGATGGTTCCCTATGTGGGGTGACCCGGAAAATTTATATGTGGAGTTTACATGTTCTTCACATGTTCACATGGTTTTTTAAATTGCTACAATTGTCATTGACTTGTCCTCCTACCAGTATATCCACTGTCCCCTCTCTGCACGTGTCCAAACCATCTCAATCCGTCCTCTCTAACTTTGATTTCCAATTTTACAACCTGTGCTGTCCTTCTGGTGTTCTTATTCCTAATCCTGTTCATCCTGGAAACTCCTAATGAGAACCTTAACATCTTAAGCTCTGCCACCTCCAGCTCTGCTTCTGCTGTCTGCTTCCACTGTCTCCAAATCTACAACAAGGCTGGGCATTAATAATCTCTTATAAACCTTTCCTTTCACTTTTACGGCAATCCTTTGTCACACACTTTGTCACTCTCTTCTTCACTTCCTTTCCACACTTCCCATCTGCTTGGACAGTTGGTCCTATGTATCTGAATTTCTGCACCTTTGTGGCCACTTCTCCCTGTAGCCTGACAGTTCTACATGCCTCCCTCTCATTCACACACATGTATTCTGTCTTACAAGTGTTGACTTTCATTTCCCTCCTTTCCAGAGCATACC
>JAOUQV010342190.1:0-10601 GCA_028565295.1 Aspidoras spilotus
TATAGATGTGGTCAATGTAGACATGCAGGTAGTTGGTGTGAAAGCAGAAGATGCAGAGGACAGAGTGAGGCGGAAAATATTGACTCTCTGTGGCCACCCCTGATAAAAGGGAAAGGCAGAAAGAAGAAGAAGAAAAAAAAGAAGTCACTATACAAACCATTCTGATGTCATTTTAGAGACAAATATTGATTTCAGCTTCACTTTAGTGCTCTGATTTTAAACACAACTTAAGAGACATTACTTTTTTCCATTACACATCAGTTTAATTCTACATACCTCTTGTGAGCAAATGTTCCATGATCCTGAAACATGATCTTTTGGCTTTTCCCTGTCACCAAAGCGAGTCACACGCATTACGATCTGGCCCATGTTATACGCTGGATGCCCTTTCTGACACAACACTCACCCTTTTGGTCTTGAGACTGGACTGGACAATTTAAGCATCTCCAATTAACCTAGCATACATGACTGTGGGTGTAACCAGACAACCTGGAGGAAACCCATGCAAACTCCAAACAAATTTCCCAGGCGGCCCCACCCTGGGATAGAACCCAGGTCGTTCACACAATTAACAAACCTAAGATTATACACATTTAAACAGTGTCTACCTGTAGTACGATAGCAGCCCATTGCTCAAAACGAACCATCTCCTCTGGTATCCCTTGATGTAATTGGTCCATTTGAACAGCCATCCCTTGTAGGTGTCTCCGGGCGCCGGAGCTGCTGATTTGGGCTCCGACATCACGCCAGCCCGAGGCTTCAGTCAGGCCTACGGCTTCCTATTATAATACCAAAATATATTAAAATTACCTGGACTGGAGTACATGCTATAAAAACGAATCTGCCACAGCAATAAAAATAAAAGATATAAGAACGAAAAGATAATAAAATGATGCCGATTACAGTCGAAAGTGACACGGGTGTACATTTATAATCTAGTATTAATAATCTGAGAAAATAAGTCATATTTTCTAAAATAATAACAATAATAACAATAATAATACTGTGACTTGGCTTGTTGCTAAACAAACATTAAAAAGCGTTATGCTGATTTCGCCTACGTGTACAAACTCTGCTAAACTGCTAAGACGGGAGTTAGCAATAGCAAAATACCTGGCGTTTGCAAAACTACAGAATTACATTTAAAATTGGCAAACAATCCATCTCAAAGACCACAAACATACACACCCTGTTTAACAACTACCAATGTCAAACATGTCATCTGAACTGTCATTTACACAGTCATTACACTCACTAAAAAGCTAAAGTAACTAGCAAATGCCAGTGTGAAGCCATATGACGTCATAGACCGAGGAGGAAATTCGTTTAAATATCACACACTCAGTTAAGAGTATAAATATATATGTTAGATTAATTCAGTGTTTTATCACTGTATATAAAACTGTTTGACTTACCTATTAACTCGAACACTCCCGGTGAGGAAGAAGGAAGTGGGAGTGTGTGTATGAGAGAGATAGAGAGAGCCAGAGAGTTAACAGGAGCGAATGGGTCAAAACTAAAATCCCTCCACACTAAAAACCTAAACATAAGTGCACTATAGTATAACTACCAAGTTACGACGTCATACACTTCGTAGTGCACTATTATTAAATGAATCATATATTTGGGATTGAAACTCAGCGTGCTGACTTTATCTTACTACGACCTTTGAGATTATTTGTTTGTTTGTTTATGTTAATCTGCTTCTGATATTACACAGCTAGACACTATATAATACTTTCCAGATTAAATAATCTAGCCATTCTGTTGACTACATTCTTATTTCATATTCCACAGAGAACATCTGTGCAGTTTACCATGGCACATTTCAACGTATTTACACGCTGACAGATTTATTTTAAAACCTTGGAGTTTCTTTGGGATTTGAGTTAGAGAGATGCGTTCGAGTACTGGTTGTATGGTATAATGGTTAGGACTCTGAATCCAGTGATTCAAGTTCAAATCTCGGGGAAACCTGTCACCTCACCTGCGGATCAAACCCTGGTCCTTCTTACTGTGAGGCGACATAGTGCCATCCTGTTGGTCTTATATATATTCATATTTTTTATTGGAATGCTAACAATATAGGGTATCATTTCAAACATTCATATTGGAATGAAATTGCACTGATTTTCCTCATTATTATGCTCCACACGTGGCATGGTGTTGGGTTCCATGGTGTTGTGCTCCATGTATTCATGCGGTTTTCCCCTGGTGCTCTGGTTTCCCCCCACAGACTACAAAGCTGAATTCTAAGTGAATTGAAGATGTCAAATTGTCCACAACATGTGTACTATGTTTTTATCCTTGTTTATGAATGTAACCTTGGTTATGAAATTTGGCATTTGGAAAATGATGTTAAACAAAAAATAAACAAATTATTCTCCACAAAATTTCAGTAGGAGATGGAGCTGGACTGCAGGCAGACCAGTCAGGTACACACATCCAGTTTCACACTACAGTAACTCATGTAGAATGAGGTCTGGTATATGCTGTGTTCAAAATGACTAAATTAATACGTTTTTAACTTTGACTTGAAGACTGTGATTGTATATGAATCCTAAACACTAAAAGAACGAAACTGTAAGAGAACGATCTGCCCCCCTGCTGTAGCCCTCATAAAACGAGGTATCAGAAAATAGCCTGCACCTTTCGATCGAAGTGTACATGGCAGATCATACAAAATGATCACTAAGGTTCTGTGGTGCGAGACTGTTTACTGCTTTATGAGCGAGCAGAAGAATTTTATAGTCAATACCTAATTTGACCAGTAGCCAGTGCAGTGTGGATAAGACAGGGGTGAAATGTTCATATTTCGGATTCTAAAGGATTCTGGCAGCTGCATTCTGAACTAACTGCAGTTTGTTTATGCACCTACCTAATCAACCAGACAACAGGGCATTACAGTAATCCATCCTAGAGGTAACAAAGCATGAACAGGTTTTTCTGCATCATTCAGTGCCAGCATATTTCTGAAAGAATGCTATCCTGGTGATAATATCTACATGAGATTGAAAGGAAAGGCTAGAATCAATAATCATGCCCAGGTATTTTACAGCTATACATGGTGTAATTGAAAAAACATCCAGAAATAAGAAAATATCAGAAACATTATTTCTAGCTGCCTGTGGTCCTAATACTAGAAATAATTGTTTAACATCCACTGTCTAATGTCCCTTACACATTCCTTAACTCAATTAAATTGGTGTCTTTCTGTAGGATTAACTGTGTATTATCAGCATAACAATAAAAGTTGATATCAAGCTTGCGAAAATTATTACCCAAAGGTAGCATATATAGAGAAAATAATAACGGCCTAAGACAGAACCTTGTGGCACACCAAACTTTACCTATTGTGCATAGAATAGTGGCCATTTACATGTACAAACGATCATTCAAATAAGACCTGAACCAGGACAGAGCTGTTCCTTTTATTCCAACAACATTTTCTAACCTATGAAGAAGAATTGCATGATCGATGGTGTCAAAAGCTGCATTTGAAGCAATTTAGGCCTGGAAACTTAACTCGGATCAGGGGCCAGTAGCAAATCATTCACAACCTTAACCAGTGCTGTCTCTGTGCTATGATAGGGCCTAAATCCTGACTGACAATTTTCAAAAATATTCTTTTCATTCAGGTATGAACATAACTGCTGTGCTATAACCTTTTCTAGGTGAGAGGAGAGGAAGAGGAGGTTATGTATTGGTCTATAATTTAAGAGCTGGCAGGGGTCAAGTTTAGGTTTTTTAATCATAAGTTTGATAACTGCTAATTCAAATTATTTAGAGACATAGCCAGTACTGAAAGAGAAAATTTTTATGAGAGGTTCGATTTCCGGTAGAACATTTTTGAGTAAATTTGTTGGTATGGGATTTAATGTTGTAGATTTTGATGATACAACTAGTAACTCTTGGAGTGGATTAAAGTATGATCATCTCTGGTCTAATGTAAATATATTGACACCTAGTTGACTTGGATTACTCGAGTTAAGATTGATTAGTAGATTTTGTGTCTTATGTTTTCAACTTTATCACTGAAAATATTCATAAATTTAGAGCCAAAAAAATGCGATTGCAGTTCTCAGGGGGTCTTCTGGATTGTTGAAATTTATATTGAAATCTCCTACTATTAGAGCTTTGTCTATAAATGTAACTAGGTTGGAAATAAAATCCGCAAACTCATTTAGGAATTCCAAATATGGCCCTGGGGGTCTGTAAAGGATGAATTCCGGTTTTGCAAGATATTTTTTACACAAAACCCGAAAAGAGTTTAGTTTTTGCTGAGGTTTGTGTGTGATGGCTATATTATTATTATTATTATTATTATTATTATTGTAAATGACAGCTACACCTCCACCTCTACCAGTTAATTGAGGTATAGATATGTAATTTTATCATGGAGGTCTATCTTCATTCAATACTACATACTCATTCAGTTTGATCTATGTTTTAGTTAAACAAAGTACATTTAATCCCTGATCAGTAATATGTTCATTTATAATAAGCAATTTAGAATTTAGAGACCTAATATTTAATAGTCCCATCTTCAGGTCAGCAGTGCAGGCTGTATTAACACAAAAAATCAATGTCTCTCTAACCTTACAGATGTGCACTCGTAGAGAAAATGAGTGACCTTGTGATGTTAAACACAGGTTTAATAACATGTAGGTATGGGAAGCCCCAAAACCTGTTTGAGCTGGATTGATATCACCAAGATTTAGGGAGTGGGTTTTTTCATCTCTGTCCAAATGCCCAAGGCACTCCAGTTCTGATGTCACCTTTTCTGTATCTTCTTAACATTCCAAACTCCAAACCCTCCAAACTTCCAAACTCCAAAGCTTTTCTTCTTATGCTATTAAAAATTATTTTCTAAGAGACTCTAATCAAATAACTGATTACCACCACTCCGGTCCCTTACCTGCATGGCTATGCTCAGGAGTAAGCCAATCAACTGGGACTATGACCCCTGAAGTACAATGCGCCTAATGTTACGTGACGGCAATGCCATCACAAACAAAAAAAGTTAACGTGGACAGAAGTGCAGGGAGATTTTATTTTAAACACAAAACACCAAAAACATTGTACAAAAAAACACACTAAACAGTTTCTGAGGAATATTTGTGAGGATGGTGGCAGGTGAGGAATTGGGAGATGTAGCTGGTTCCGATAATTTTAAATGTTATTTAGTCCTTGAAATCCGGCAACTGTGGACACAAAAACAGAAAAATAATTAATAAATAAAACACAAATAGACAAGATGCCACACACACACACATTTAAACACACATAAAAAAAATGTAAAAAAAGTGTGCCTGAATCCCATCTCCAATCCCTTAAAAAAGGCATGCAAATAAGGATTGAAAAAAAAGGATTTAGCTGTGCGACACACACACAAACACACACACACATGCACACACACAAACACAGACACAGACAGACATAGTAAGACACCAGCCACAAGCAACCCGGGGGAGAGAGTTTTCTCCCTGTCACGTCGCTACCGTAAGATAACAGGGGCGCTGTAAAATCCTAAGGTTTACAGTAATGTGTTCTAGTATTTTGGCATGGGACAAGGAAAAATGTAAGCAACCAGTTAATTTGCCCAATATGGTCAAGTTTTACTAAGTAAAACTTTAACATGCAGCTAACACTTGCAATCTAATGGAAGAGTGGAACAGCTGAATAAATTAAGAGCTAATAAAATTCTTTTGAGCAGGGTCAGTCGATGCTGAGGATCAGTCTTTACAAACCTTCATGCTTCATGTTGCCTTTACATTAGCTCAAGAACAATGAATAGAAAGATTCATTGTATTGGCGTAATCTGCTTTCAGCTTTTAACAGATATTATTAAATGTAAGTATTACAATATAAGAACATAAACTGTTTTAATTACTGCATTAATACAATTTTTTGATTAATCGTGCAGTGCATTACTTCTTTTTTCAGGCTTATCCCTTAATCTCTTGTCACACTAACTATCTGCATGTCTACATTTACTACATCAATATATCTCCTTTTTGGCCTTCTTCTCTGCCTCCTGCCTTGCTGCTCCAACTTTAACATCTTACTACCAATATCCAATAATCCACTGTCACTCCTCTGTACATGGTTATACCATTTCATTCTAGCCTCTCTAACTTTGTCTCCCAAATTTCTCAACCGGTGCTATTCCTCTGATATTCTCATTCCTTAACCTGTCCATCCTAGTCAATCCCAATGAGAACCTCAACATCTTAAGCTCTGCAACCTCCAGCTTTGCTTTCTGTCTCATAGTCAGTACCACTGTCTCCATATCATGCAAAAAGGCTGGTCACACTTTGCTCCATCAACTCCATCCTGTCTTTACTCTCTTTTTCACCTCTTCCCACACTCCCCATTTCCATGGACAGTTGATCCTAATTAACTTGAGTCCTGCACCTTTGTGACCACTTTTTCCTGTAGCCTGACTGTTCTACCCGCCTTTCTCCCATTCACAAACATGTATTCTGTCTTACTACAGTTGACTATCATTCCCCACCTTTCCAGAGCATACCTCCACCACTTTACGTTCACTTCTAGCTGTTCCCTGCTCTCACTACACATCATGATATTGTTATCATAATCCATGGCGCTTCCTGTCTGACCTCATCTATTAGTCTGTCCATCACCAGCAAGAAAGGGCTCAGTACTGATCTTTGATGACTGATACCTCTACCGCTTTCCTTACTTAATCTTTGCTAATCTTTACTACCTTCTGTTACAAAATTTCTATGTCTTCCGCTCTTCTTTCCCTGTCATTCTCTTCATTCATCAGCTCCTCAAAATACTCCTTCATCTTTCCCTTACAATCGCTACAATTCTATCCTTTCATTTCTACTATCTAACCTCTCATACAACTCATGATAGGCGTTCTACTTTACCTTTGCTTTGCTTTGTCCTACACTGCATCTCTTTATACTTCTGTTTTCTCTCTTCAGTCCTCTCCCTGTTTCCTCCCTCCCCTTTCTTCTTCACCAATCTCTTCTTCTGAATAACCTCCTGCAATTCCTTGTTCTTTTGCCTGTCCCGGTGACAAACCAAGTGCTTTTCTGCCTGTCGGTCTATCACTATTGCTGCTGCTACCCAGTAATTCGAAGCTATCAACTTCCACCTAAAGCCATTCTTAACTCCTTTCACAACATTCTTCCTTTCCCAACTTCCACTCTTTGGTTCTCTGACCTACCTTTGCCCTCTTCCTCTTCCTATCCAACAGAGACATTCTGCAAACCACAATCCAATATTGTCTAGCTACACGCTCCTCTGACACTAATTTATAGTCTCCAATCTCTTTCAAGGAACCTTGCCTACACAGGATGTAATCTACCTGTGTGCTCCTGCATCCACTCTTGTAGATCACCCTTTGGCTGAAGTTCTTGATGGGTAACCACAGTCATTTTGTCTAGTTGTTGTTGCTACATTTCTGTGTTTATGGAATAAGTATCAGTCTCTTTGTCTAGTGTTGCTCTCTTGTCTTGCTTCAAGTGTCTAGTTTAGTCTTCTGTTTGAACATTAAATATCTTGTTTTTGTAGTGCATTACATTGAATATGATTTGCAAATCATGTTCTGTTTTTATTTATGTTTTACCCAATTTGCTATGGTCATTGGAATTGGGGTTATAGTTGATTTTATCTGTTTAAAGGTAAATATAATCAGCATCAAAATGACCAGACAACTTCAACACAAACTGAATTTTGGGATTTATAAAAATGCTAGTATTGGAGATCAGCCTGAGAGCAACAAGAGAATCAAAAAAAGAGGAGAAACCAACCAAAAGAGTTAGACGGTTCAGGAAAGAGGAGCACCAAAGAGAGGGAGGTGGTACAGAAAAGAGAAAAAAGCTGCCAAGAGACCATTAAAAGACCCATTTGCGATGTAAATGGATGAAAGAATAAGAAGCAGATGCTATAGGTGGGAACGTGCATTTATATGAGCCCATACATTTTTTCTGAAGGCTAAAACATGGCACTAGTATAGGACATTGTAAGGCAACTGAACTTGCAGATCACTTTCTTTCAATAACAAATATGGATCTGCCATCAGTTCATCATACAATGAAAAAGTTAGGAAAAGCATGTTGTTAATTATTTGGCCACAATAATTCTTGGTTATGATGGGACCACAAGAATGAGTGGCAGACGTAATGTGAGTGCAGAATATGATTCAGAATCTACAGCCAAAAGCTCTGTACACCCACTGTAGGGGCTATGCTCTTCTACTTGTTTTAGTGCATGGCTGCTCAGATATTCCATTAGTGAGAAACACGATGAGCACTGTTAAAAAGCATTTATTTCTGCCTACATTGGAAGCATTTATAGAGAAGTTTGCGCCTGCTCATTCTGTCCTGGGGACTATGGAAATGGCAGGGACATCTGCTGCAGCAGTTAGTGCAAATAATTTGCATCATATAATGAATTCTTACATCGGTGATGTAAGAAAACAGCTACAGAAGCTACAGAACCAGATTACTCAATTGTAAATGAGAAAATGATTCTGAGATGGAAAAACATGTCATAAGGCCCAGCAAAGACACAGATACTGTACCTGCTACTGAAACACTTAAAACACTGACTTGACAATCTTCCCTTATATTAGGAGAATACTCAAAAACGTTTGCACACTTCCTGTCACAACATATTCATGTGAGAGGCCATTTTCAGCCTTACAGAGGCCTTACTGTATGTTTATTTTAATGACTAAAGACTTAGTTCCTATATATATATATTGCCAAACTGAATGTATTTGTGATTACCAATAGTGTTTTCTGTATGCTTATGATATATATGCTTGTAGGAAGGACAAGTGAGAGAGGAGGATGAGCACATAGTCAGAATGAGAGAAAGAGATAGAGAGAGAGAGAGAGAGAGAGAGAGAGAGAAAATACAGTCTGTGGAGTCAGAGCAGTTTATGGGAGAACGGATAGGTAACATAAATTTGAAATCAGCATTTGAAGTTATTAAGTTATGTTCCGTGCTTCTCGTCTAACATTAGTGTCTGATCTCACAAATGCGCTTCTGCAAGAATGAAAAAAATTTCCAATAAACACGCTCCTAAACTTGGAAAAGCTTCCCAGAGGTGAATGAAGCTGTTAATACTGCAAAGGTTGGGTCAACATGATATTAAACCCTATGGGGATGTCACTCAAGTTCATTTGTTGTGGGGGAGCTATTTAGTTCACAATGTTCACAGTAGAAATCCCGCAGCAATTAATTTTTTTATATTAAAAAATGCTATTATTTGATCCAAACCTCATATATTATAGCCCTCCGTGTTGCTGAATAACATACCGCTATTACTTATGTGTGTCCGAGATAACAAACCTGCGTAAATATACATAAACCAGACCTCAGAGTGCTAGGCCTGGTGCAAGCTCAGCATCAGTTATATCAGGCTCTCCTGGCCAATCGTCCACACCTCCCTTGGACACCCCGGTAAAGGATATCACCGCTCTAAAAATGGATATTCTCCTTTCTCTGAAAACCAACATCTCTGCGCTGATAAAGACAGAGATGAAAAGTTCACTGGCAGAGGATTTTATCTGCCTTAAGGTCGAACTACAGGCAGTGAGGAATCATAATCATGAACACCATGGCGGCAGATCACTCGATATGAACTGCACACTCTCCCTTGAGCTGGAGCTGAATGTGATTATGGCTCCAAAGTCATTTCGTATCATGGTCCCCTGACTAAGAAATTGCGGATTTTGAACACTCAGTCTAAACATATTTTGTGGAGACCCATTACTTTTGCCTGAGGAATTATTTATTAGTTTTATCAAATCTGAAATAAAATTATTCTTATAAGTTAAGCAACCCCTGGAATATCTTTTTCAACCATCTGGGAATGTCTAAAAGCATACATAAGGGGCCAGGTTATTACATATTTTGCATTTTGAAGGAAAGTGAATACTGCATGTCTTAATGATTTAACTGAGGAGGTACTAAGGATATATCACAATGCAGGCAGAAATATCTGTTAAAGACGCGACAGAGGTGCTATGAGCATAGGAAACGGGCAGGGCGGGCTCTGGCCCATCAGCTGTGACAAAGAACTGCGAACAGCTTTCCCACTGACTTCTATAAAAATTTTTCTGATTCACTCTCCCCTATTCTGCTATCAGTTTTTCAGGAATTATTTTCATCAAAATCCCTGCCCCTATCCCTGCGACAGGCAGTTATTTCTCAACTTTTTAAAAAAAAAGATACAAATCCCCTTGATTGCAATTTGTTTCATACAATCTGTTGTTAAACATTGTTAAACACTGATGCCAAAAATACTTGCGAAAGTGTTGGCTCGCCGTTTGAAAATGATTCTTCCATCTCTTATATCAGATGACCAAACCGGGTTTTTAAGAACTGGTTTTCTTTTAGTATAAAAGTATAAAATTCACATTTCTTTTGAATATTCTTTAGAGTTTGACCTCACCTCCTCTTAAAATTTACATTAAAATTTTAAATATCTTGGTGTTAGTTTTTAAGATCTACTCTCAGCTGCCCCTGCTACTCATTCTCAATTCAATTCAATTTTATTTATAAAGTGCTTTTAACAATAAGCATTGTCCCAAAGCAGCTTTACAAAAAACGTT
>JAOUQV010342208.1:0-10601 GCA_028565295.1 Aspidoras spilotus
TCCCAAGACGAATTGACGCTGTATTGGTCGCAAAAGGAGGTCCTACACCATACTAATAAATTATTGTGGTCTAAAACGAGGTGTTTCAGTTTCATTGTCCAACCCCTGTAGCTGTCAGTGTTTAGTGATTCTCACTGATTAAACATGGATACACACACTGCAGCATTCGAAAATATTAAAATACATGGATATAATTAATTACAGCTTGCACAATCTACAGCAGAAGCACATAGTTCTGTTATATATATATATATATATAACATTCTGTTGTATTGCAAGTAAATCTCTTTTTTACAGAAATATTACACTGTTTTACTGAACACCATCACTGGTGTGATTCAGACGGAGGAAGAGGAAACCAGCCATAATCTCGGCATGACTGCGAATGTGAGGCTACATGCACGATTTATTAGTGAACAGTAATACGCATAAGATTACAATTTTATTTATTTTTTTAGATAAACCCAAGTACATCCGCGACTGGACTGAGACTGAATTGTTGCCAAGCAACACAAACAAATTCTCCTGCACATATGTAAAGCCTGCCGCATTTAATTACATAAATGAATTACAAATTGAATCATTGTAATTCAATACATTATACCCAGTGCTGAAATACTTTAGATGCATTGATCATCTATAACATTCCAGTCATCTCCTTAATAATGCATGGTTGTCTTCGAATTAATTGACAAAATGGACACTGAAGTTGTGCTGTGGTATCTGGCACAAAGACAGAGTTTACACTATATTGTTAAAAGCATTAGCTTGCCTGCCTTCATGTACATACCTATGTGACATCACATTCTTAAGATGCATGCCCGAGCTTTGCAGCTATAACAGATTTAATACTTCTGGGAAGGCTTTCGACAATGTGTAGGAGTGTGTTTATGTGAAAGTTTGACCATTCGTTTGTGAGGCCAGAGACAGATGTTGCACGAGAGGACCTGACTCCTGGTCTCCATTTTAATTCATCCCAAAGGTTTACTATCGCGTTGATGATTTTAATAACCTTATGTTCCATTGTGAGCAGTGATGTTGGAACAGGAAGCGGCAATCCCCAAAGTCTTCCCACAAAGTTGGGAGCATGCAATTGTACAAAATCTCTTGGTATGCTTAAAGAGTCTGAGCCCAACACCTGAGTAGCAACCCCAAACCATAATCCCCCCCTCAACCAAAACTTAAATAAGTTCTATTCTCCTTTCAACTGCCAGACCCATCCATCAGATTGCCAGATGGGAAATGTGATTCGTCACTGCAGAAAACACGCTTCCACTGCTCTTGAGTCAAGTGGTGTTTTGCTTTGCACTACTGCATCTGACACTTTGTATTGTTCTTGGTGATGTAAGGCTTTGCTGCAGCTGTTCAGCCATAAAAAACCTTTTATTCTTGGTTCTCGAAATCTTCTCAACTCTCTCCACATGTCCTGTCATAGCATCCGGAGGCACTCGTTCTCAGAAGCATGCATTCGGTGTTTGTTCTTCATTATTCAGACCAAGGCATCATCAGCCATAGCTTGACCATAGTAATAATTGATTTGTTTTTCCATATATTTGTTAATTATCCCATTACCACCATGCCCATTTTTTCATTCAATTCACTGGCACAATCGGCAGGCTAGGTAACAATGTGATGGAGTGGTGATGGTACTGAGTGCTGGCAGCACTGAGTGCTAGGCAGGAAGAACCCATGACTAGACACAACTCCACTGCTGGGTACAGACAAACACTCGCAAAATAAGTATTTTATATATATTTATATATTATATATACATATATATTTACAATATCTTTTCTAGGCTACTGAATGCAAGTTCTTCTGTATTTATTCTGTATTCTGTTTTTTTTTCATTTATTCAATTGAATTAAATTTTTATTTATAAAGCGCTTTAAACAATGTACATTGTCCCAAAGCAGCTTTTCAGAAACCTTTTTATGCTAGATGAGCAAGCCGGTGGCGACGGCGACGGCGACACTTTATGAGCTCTTTATATTAATTCTCATATTTTTATCTGATTCTTAAAAATGTAGCTGCATTTTATGTATAAGCGCAATAAAATTATACACTTTCAACAGAGATGGTGATCTGTATTCCTTGGTTGTAACAAGTGGTTATGTTGCCATTCTATTACCTATTCTATACCTATCTATTATCTATTACCACATGTCCAAACCATCTCAATCGGCCCTCTCTATATTATTAAAAAATAGCTAAAGGCTAATCACTGGATTAGGAACACTTGATTAATAATGGATTTGCCCGTATCTTTACAAGGTGACAGTCATCATCATGTTGATTCCTTTAGTCTTGGTACACCACAATTACAGCTGAAAAACATGTGCCACTCTTCTGGGCTTCAGCAATTTGTCTGCAGGAAATGTTTCCTGGACATTATATATGAAAGCCAATTGTGATATAAATACCAACTGGGGCACTTTATAGGTAATAATTTGCCCCCCTCTAGGTGCTTTTAATCCAGTTATTGCTCAGTGTAAAAAATATAAAATTCTTTGAGCTGTAGTGTATTTATTTAGTTATTTTACCTGCAGATCATGACAGACATTTTCTTTGCCAACTTGTTATAAGAAGCGATAAGCCACGTTATTCACAGCAGGACCTCAGGAGCAAATTGCTTTTACACCTGCTGTGGTCTATAACAAGTTCACGAGAAACAAACATGAAAGCTCCGCGGTTAGGTGGACCACAGATTGTTTTTCTGGGATAAAAATAAGTTTTCACACCTGAGCAAACATGTCAAACTCCCTGTACAAACAAGTTCAGTTCTGAAAGAATGGGGCAAGTTGAAGTGGTATAGAAAAACAGGAAAATTGTGAAGGACCTCAGCCATTCCAACAATGTTACCCTTAGGGAAGCACTTTCACACACTGAAGGCTAATACAAAGAGCACGAATATGAACGTCTTTCAACAAGCCATTCATGTCCTGAATGGGGACAGAACTTACTAACACTAACTACACACACACAAACACACAGGACTAATTTCCTCCACATCACATACATAGCAAAACTGAGACGATCTCACTGACATATAGACTACAGTGACATATAGACTAGTGCTGTATCCAAGAATATTAATGGAAAGTTGAGGAGAATTCAAAAAAGTGTGGTAGAAAAAGTTGCACACGCAACCGGGATAACCCCAGCATTGAGATCATCAAGAAAAGGCCATTAAATAATTTGGGGTCGATTCACAAGTAGTGTTTTAAGAGCCACCACACACAGACATATCCAGGACATGGGCTAAACTGTCACATTCCTTATATCCAGCCACTAATGACCAAGAGACAATGCCAGAAGCGTCTTACCTGGGCCAAGGGTAAAAGGAACTGGACTGTTGCTCAGTGGTCCAATGTGTTGTTTTCAGATGAAAGTAAATTTTGCATTTCATTTGGAAATCAGAGTCACAGAGTCTGGAGGAAGAGTGGAGAGGAGCACAATCCAAGCTGCTTGTGGTCTAGTGTGAAGTTTTCACAATCAGTGATGGTTTGGGGAGTCATGTCATCTGCTACGGTAGGTCTACTGTGTTATATCAAGACCAAAGTCACTGCAGCCATCTTCCAGGAAATTATAGAGCACTTAATGAAAGTTTTTTGGAGATAGAAATATCATTGTCCAGCAGGACAACTGAGAAAAGTACCAATGCTGTTTTACAACCACAGTATCACTCTGCTTGATTGGCCAGGAAACTCAAATGACCTAATTGTCGTGAGGAAGATGAGAGGCACCAGACCCAATAATGCGGACAAACTGAAGGCTACTGTTAAAGCAACCTGAACTTCTATAACACCTCAGCAATGCCAGAGGCAGATCACCACTTTGCCATGACACATTGAAGCAGCAATTCATGCAAAAGGAGCCTCGACCATGTATTAAATGCATTTATTGTACATATTTTTCAGTAGGACACAATATCTGCATTAAAATATATATATATGATATATATTAAATTATATAATATTCTAATTTATTGAGATATTGAATGTTGGGTCATTGTCTGTAATCAATAATCATCAACATTAACAGAAATTAACACTAGAGATAGATCAGTGTGTGTGTAATTAATCTATATAATGTTTCACTGTTTGTATTGAATTACTGATAATATTTTAATTTATTAAGATGCACATATATATATATATATATATATATATATATATATATATATATCAAAATTCCAAAAAAGTTGGGACAATGTAAGAACAGTGAATAAAAATGCAATGCAATAATAATAATGATACAAACTGATATTTTATTTACAATAGGACATGGACAACATATAAAACGTCAAAAGTGGGACAAATATTTGCTCATTTGAAATTTAGTGACAGCAACACATCTCAAAAAAGTTGGGACGGGGCAATAAGAGGCTGGAAATACTAAAGGTACAAAAAAATCTGAAGGACCAATTGGCAATAGGTCATTAACATGACTATATGTAAGAAGAGCTTCTTGGAGTGGCAGTGGCTCTCAGAAGTAGAGATGGGAAAAGGACCACCAATCCCCCTATTTTTGCACCGACAAATAGTGGAGCAATATCAGAATTTGACCATGTAAAATTGCAGAGAGTTTGAACATGTTATAATCTGAAAGAATATCTCTGCGTAAGGGTCAAGGGCGGAAATTTATACTGAGTGCTAGTCATTTTCTGGTTCTTAGACAGCACTGCATCACATACAGGCATGCTTCTGAATTGGAAATAACACAAAATGGGCTCAGTAATATTTTCAGAGAACATTATCTGTGAACACAATTGACCGTGCCTGTTGCAAGCTAAAACTCTATAGTTCAAAGAAGAAGCCGTATCTAGACAAGATCCACAAGCGCAGACGTCTTCTCTGGGCCAAGGCTCATTTAAAATGGACTGTGGCAAATTGGAAAATTGTTATGCTGTCGGATAAATTAAAATTTTAAGTTTTTTTTGGAAATCAGGCACGCTGTGTCATTCTGACTAAAGAAGAGAAGGAAAACCCAAGTTGTTATCAGCACTCAGTTGGGCCTTGTTCCCAACTTATTTGAGATGTGATTTTTTTCACAAAATTTAAAATCACCTAATTATTATCTTTAAATTAAACATTTTTTCAGTTTAAACATTTGATATGTCATCTATGTTCAATTCTGAATAAAATATGGAATTTTGAAACTTCCACATCATTGCTTTCCTATTTTTATTTACAATTTGTACTTTGTCCCAACTTTTTTTGGAATTGAGTTTGTATATGTCCATATGGTTTAATCAATTTAAAGGGTTAAAATTTAAAAATAAGATTTCAAAGTTTGGGGGCAGTGTGGCATACTGGGTATCACTGTCTTTTACAACTAGAGGGGTTCAGTTCCTGTGTAGTGTGTCCTGGGTCCAGTCTTTGTGGAGTTTGCGTGTTCCTCTCTTGTCCGCATGGGTTTAAATGTGGTAGGCTAAATGGTGTCTCTAAATTGCCCTTAGTGGGCGAATAGAGAGAGGGTTGCCGGCATATTTTGCAGGATCATGTTAAAAAACAAATGTGCTGTCGCTGTAAAAACTTTGTAGCGAATAACAGAACGTTCTTATAAATGTGATTTTATAAATAAAGCATTTAAACTATTTAATCATGAATAAAAATAATATAATTTGATTGATCTGCGTTTTGTAATCAATGTAATGAATCCTATAAGTTCTGAAATGTTGTGTTGTGCAGCCGCCATTCATAGGTTATATTGTTAATTCTGTGCATGAATGGACTTTGATGTCATGAATCTGGACCACTGATCATCTAAACTGCTGTATGTCAAGATTCATAAACCTCTTCAAAGTATGAGATTCATTCATTTGAGGCTTTTTATGGTATGGTAATTAAAAATAGGGTTCACATGCGATTTAGTATGATCCAAGGCAGGGACACAGAAAAACTCTCTTTGAAATATGAACCACAAGGCTATCTAGGATAAGTGAATATCATACCAATTCATTAATCTTCTTCCGTTTAATTCACACAGGGTCTCGGGCCAGCCGGCCAATCCCGACAACAATGGCTGCAAATGACCATTATAATGATAGTCAAATTATACAAAATGGCATAATTACTCATCCTTATTTGTCATAAACACATTTTACTGCAAGTTGTACCATGTATAACATTTGTATGTTTTTGGTATTGGCATTTTGGAGGGTGCTGTGAAAGTGTGACTCTGTATAGGTTCCCCTTTAGGTTCCCGTGCTCTTTATGTCTATCTACTGTCTCTTGATGTCTCTATTTTCAAGTTTTTCTAACCTTGGATAACGTTATGGCATGGAATGATCCCTCCACTCCTCATGGCGTATAAAGCTGTAAGTCACGGGTCATTATTTGGGCTATGAACGGTCAGAGGGTGTGGTGAAATATTCTGTGCACAATAAAATCTATAATCTTTGCTGACTGTCTGGCTCCAAGTCTCTGGAGATCTTTCTGATGAAGGCATGAGTTCTGAATGATCACGCAGGACAGATTTACAAAAGCAGCGAGTCATAATTGTGCTTAACAGCTACCACATTGAATAAGAAGCACTTTATTTTATAAAAAAACAGATCTAAAATTTTTAAAACCTGTATTTTTTATGAATTCCAGTTAATATCAGTTTAACTTTAGTCGGGTTGTCTTGAGTAAATAAAAACCATTTAAGAAAATTTGAGTTAATTTTCAAAATAAAATATTATTATTTATACAAAAACAGGTAATTCTGAATTTCCTGTCATTTCAAGAGATATAATGGATAAAAATTCACGTTCATAATCATTCATTTATTTTCTATACGCTCTTAATCCTAGTTTTATGGTCATGGGGAAGCTGGTGCACACCTGGCAACTCGAGAGCAGGAACCAATCCTAGACAGGGCACCATTCCATCATAGGGCGCAATCACACACAATCACACTATCAGGAAATTTAGAGACACCAAATCTTCTTGATCGTCTCGAACCCGGGATCTTTTTAATGTGAGGTCACAGCACTATCCACCGTGCCACCCCTTAATAAAGTAATAAATATTTAGACAATATAACATACTCTGCAATATCATCAAATTCTTATTATAATGAAAGAAATTCAATTCAGCAAATCAATTAGCACCAACACCAAGCTACGACTGATGAAAACCTTGTTCTGGCCAGTAGCCACATATGTCTGTTAATTCAGGACACTGAGGAAAGAAAAAGACATTAAATCCCACAAGTTACATTACTATGTTCATGTGATGAGTCTCCCACATGACAACATTGAAGGAAATGTAATGACAAGACTTGTGAAGAGTCAGAAGACAGAGAATCATCCGTTGTCCATCCCTCCTAATGTTAGATAGATAGATAGATAGATAGATAGATAGATAGATAGATAGATAGATAGATAGATAGATAGTCATAATTCCGCAGGAATGAATGATCTCCGGAACCTCTCAGTCTTGCAGCTCAGAAGTCTATCACTGCGGCTTCTCCTCTGAGCTGCCAGAGTACCACGTTTTCAATTCCCCCACAGAGTCCACTCTCCCATCCATAAATGACACACACTTCCTTATAAGCTTATCCAGCCTGTTATGGTCCCTTACAAAAATGCTGCTTCTCCAGCAAACAACACCAAAGATTTGATATAGCCTGCTCTGTCCCTTCTTATAAGCTGCCCTCATATACACCAACCAGTTCAGTTTGTCATCCAGATAAACTCTGAGATATATATAAAACAAATAGTTCTCGATATTCTGTCCGTCGATTGTAACAGGCCTATGGTCCACAAGCAATTCCTTGGTCTTTAGTGAATTGAGGAGGAGGCCTATCCTCCTACTCCAGGCAGTGAAGACAGCAATACCTCTATACTCTGGTTTGTCTCCACCCACTACTGCTGTATTGTCTGAATATTACTAAAAGTTCAAAAACATACTTAAAGTCGGCAGCACAGAGTAAAAAGACCCTGTACCCTGAGGAGCCCAAATGTTGGTCGCAACCATTTTAGAAATATAACCACCCAACCTGACAGACTGCAGCCGTTCAGTGAGGTAGTTGTAAAACCATGTGATTAGCATAGAATCCACACTCAACTCCTCCAGCTTTTTTCTCAAAATTTGAGGCTTGATTGCATTAAACACGCTGGTAAAATCAGAAAATATGAGCTTCACGTGTCCTTCCGTCACATCCAAAAATGTGAGTGGCTTGTGAATCACAGTATAGTACTGCATAATCCACACCTATGTTTTCTGTATATGCAAACTGTAAAGGGTCCACAGTTTGGTGCACCTGAGGCTTGGGAACCAGCAGCAAGAGCCTCATAAGTGTCTTCATAATAACTGAGGTCAATGCTACTGGTCTGTGGTCTTTACCGTTTTCCAGCCTCCCACTTTAGGGACTGGCACAAGGCATGATGTTTACCACCGGACAGGAACTTTTCCAGTGCGAAGATTTATATTGAAGATAGCTTGCAGGCGCATAGCCAGTTCCGATGCACACTCCCTGAGAAACCCGGGCAATACTCCATCAGGACAAGCAGCTTTTCCAGAATGCAGCCTGGAAAAGCTATAAGAAGTAGCAGCATTAGCAGTATAACAGCCTCTGGGCAGAGAAACGCAGGTGATCACAGAAGTAAAGGTAGAATGGCCGGTGGGTGTAGCATAACAGGTGGTCACAGGAGTTAGATGAACAGCCGCCCGATAGAGCAGAGCAGGTGGTCATAGCAGTAGGTGTGAAACAGCTGCTAGATGGAGCAGAACAGGTCAGAACAGCAGTAAATGTGGAACAGCCACTGGGTGGAGCAGAGCAGATAGCTGTAGCATTATAAATGGAGGGCCCACTGGCTGAATAAAACTGTGATCATCTGGTATTTCCTGGTATTGTTACACCACAGATTCCACTGCAGACCCCTTCCGATATCTCTTTCTAAAATCCTGTTGCACACTGCTGACCTTCTCCCAGATGCGTCCATATTCAGATTCGAGAGGCTTTTAATGTTGCTTGTAACATATTGTTTGGAAAAAACAGGACTGTTCTTACGGGCATTACCATGTCGGTACATAAGTTCACATCAATAAAATGGTCCACCATCCCATACATGTCATCATCAATGTATCCCGGTCAATTGACTCAAAACAATCCTGCAGAACTTCGCTGACCTCGGGAGTCCATATAATTAAAATCTCTAGAACATAGGTATCAGGGTGAACAGACTGTATTCTTGCAACTTGTGAATGACGTCACATGCATGTGTAGGCTGGGCGCGAGGTGAAATATAAACAACAATGGCGATGATGTGGGAGAACTCCCTCGGTCGCTAAAAGTTCCATTTCATGATGACATTCCCTCTCTTTCACCATAACGTGTCCGGAATTACACTATTCATTGTTCACAAGCAGCACAATCCTCCCACCTTTAGCTTACCCACACAATTTAGAATCTATGTCAGCACGTACCATGGTGAAGCTAACATTAGAGTCAGGGATGTCTCTATTTAGCCATGATTCCATAAGGAATACAAACTGCAATCCCTGTAAGTGCTGTCATTTTTCATCAACCATCTAACACTTTACATTTATTGTTATTGAGTTGACATTATCCATTATACTTGATGGTAGAAACGGCTTATATCTCCATTCCCTAGCCTTTAGCTTCGCCCTGGCATGGCAGCCATGAAAAGGTTTCATAAGTTCAGGCGGGACAGGGTGTTTAATCCCACTTCATTTACATCTTAACCGTAGAAGTTCATCCCTAGTGTATCAATACAAGCACATACTCAAAATAGAAACCACACGAAAGACAACAAAACAAATATTATCCAAAACACAAGCTGATCAGAAATGCTAGCGATACGCGGCAACATGCAGACGATTGGAGAAATATGACTCATCCGTGCATCCAACCATCCTGAGGCGATGATTTTAATGTCTTCTCAACCTTTTGTAAAGTTTGTAAAAATAAATTCATTCTGTACTGAATTATTAATGCAGAATTCATATCAAATGTATTAAAAAGGTAAAGGGTTCCTATGGCGTTTGCTACTACTACTGTATATTACTGCAGACTGAAATTCTTTTTCTGCACATATCCAAGCATGTTAGGAATCTGAGGTCAGAGCAAAGGTCAGACATGATACAGAGACCCTGCAGCAGAGTGGGTTAAGAGCCGTGCTCGAGGGCCCAACAGTGACAGCTTGTCAGTGCTGGGCTTGATCTGCAACCCAGAGATTTAACCATTGTTTTGCCACTGCACTTAAAGATATCATCAAACAAACCTACATATCTTTACCTTTTTTGCAGTGTTATCTTAAAACATGCATCAGCACATCTTCCAGTAAATCTGCGAGTCTTTGGGACCTATTTTTGATGTTTATTAAAACTTTATGTAAATCAGCCATTAGAGAAGTCAGTGTATTTCTATTGCCAGTCCCAAGCCCAAGTAAATGGTGAGGGTTGAGTCAGGAAAGGCATCCAGTGTAAAACATTTGCCAAATCAGTGATGCAAGTTATTCACTAATTATTGATTCACTGGGCCTGATGAGCCCTGATGAAGGGAGAGGTTGAAAGATGAAACATATTAAAACAGTATGTAATTTATTATAATTTGAACATCAGACACATTTTGGCATTGGCTCTTTT
>JAOUQV010342234.1:0-10600 GCA_028565295.1 Aspidoras spilotus
CATGTCACTTTACTCACTGTTACATTCATGCACGTTTCTACTCATGTATGCTGAGCATGCATACCTCAGAATATAATGGTGTATTCACACTGAGCATGGTTTCATTGAACCGCACTGGTATGGACACTTGCATTAAGCAAATGGGGCCTAATCTCCCTGGTCATAACTGTGTAACTGTTTGGAGAAAAGTATAATTTTAATGATTTTGTTTTTATTTTATGCTGTACACCTTATTTATTTAATGATTATACAGTACCACATTTGGGTTGCATGACTTGTGGGTGACTTTTGTGATGTAAAAAATGACAGCAAGACAAATATTTTCACAACTTTGTCCACCTTTAATGTGACCTCTAACATGTACAATGCAATTGAAAAACAAACTGAAACCTTTAAAGCAGAAAAATATAAAATAAAAAACATAGAATAACCTGGTTGCATAAATATGCACACCCTTAAACTAATACTTTATTAGCATGCCTATCAGCATGGAACATCTTGATTTGGCAATATTTGCCTTTTCTTCTTTGCAAAACCGCTCCAAATCCGACAGATTGCAAGGGCATCTCCTGTGTACAGCCCTCTTCAGATCACCCCACAGACTCTGGCTGGACCATTCCAAAGCCTTAATCTTATTCCGGTGAGGTCATTATTTTGTTGATTTAGATGTGTGCTTTGGGTCATTGTCATGCTGAAAGATGAAGTTCATCTTCAGCTTTCTAACAGAGGGCCGAATGTTTTGTGCCAACAGTTATTGGTATTTGGAACTGTTCATAGTTCCAGCTGAAGAAAAACGACCCCAATGCATGATGCTGCCACCACCATGCTTTACTGTAGGTATGGTGTTCTTTTGGTGTTGTTTTTGTGCCAAATATACCTTTTGTAATTATGTCCAAAAAGTTCAACCTTGGTTTCATCAGACCATAACACATTTTCCCACATGCGTTTGGGAGATTTCAAATGTCTTTTTGCAAAATTAAACCGGGCTTGGATGTTTTTCTTTGAAAGATAAGTCTTGCCACTCAAGATGGGAGATTTTTGTCAGATGTACTGCACAGCCAGTACTTTCCAAAAATTCTTGTAGCTCCTTTAGTGTTGCTGTTGGCGACTTGACAGCCTCCCTGACCAGTTTTCTCCTTGTCTTATCAATTTTGGACGAACGTCCTGTTCTTGGTAATATCACTGTTGTGCCATGTTTTCTCTACTTGATGATGACAATCTTCAGTGTTCCATGGTATATTTAATGAATTTGAAATTATTTTGTAGCCTTCATCTGACTATCTTTGAATAATGAGATCATTCTGATGCTCTGGCAGCTTTTTGCATACCATGGCTTGTGCTGGTTATAGGTCACAATAAAGGTGGACAAAATTGTAAAAAAAAATAAATAAATAAACAATTTTAAGGAAAATTACTCTTATGAGCTAATCCAGAGGTTTCAATATGACGTCAGTCCACCCTTTGCCGCTAGAACAGCTTCAACTCTGGGAAGGATGTCCACAAGGTTTAGGAGTGTGTTTATGGGGGTAACGCATTTGTGCGGTCACGGACTGATGTTGGACAAGAAGGCCTGGCTCCCAGTCTCCGCTCTAATTCATACCAAAGATGATCTATCTGCTAAAGGTCGGGACTCTGTGCACAGGGGGCAAGTTCATCCACACCATGGACGGTCATCCATGCCTTTATAGACCTTGCTTTGTGCATAGACTTGTCTAAAATGTCTTGGTATGTTAAAGCATTCAGCATTCCCTGTAGCCATGGAAGTGATTGGAACACCTGATTCCGATAATTTGTATTGGTGAGCAAATACTTCCGGGATTATAGTATACATGCATACATACATATTGTGTGTCGCATACCTAACATCATTCAGGCTCGGGCATGTTTGGCAATCATGCTACAATCATACTATTCCTGTGCCTAGTGGATCATGCCGCTGCCAAACTTCAAGTAGGAGCACTCAGGTTTCACAAATGAACCAACTCTGGGTGTCATATCCCTGAGCTTAATTCAAGTTGGCTACTACAAGTACACCCTGACAGTTATTATTCACAATTACTAATAATGACCAGTATTATTTTGGATTATTTAGACTTTATTTTTATTTTATTTTTTTATTTACATCAAGTACTGAATCTCCAGTCCACAAAATGACTTTCCACAAAACAGCCTCTGCTCTCATTGCACTCAAATTCATTATGCATGTCTTACAGAGCAGAAACCAAAGAAGAAAAGCAAAGCCCGTGGTCATGGCACCAATATTAAAAACAAGGTAAATTAAAAAAAAAATAATAATGAGAATTACTTTTAGCATTGTCCTCAGGATTATTTATAGTATGGGTGCCTGGAGCTTTTCACTTCATGCAACACAGTGAACACAGACTTCCCCCTCCTTCTATGATCAGGCGTCGAAGAAGCGCATTGCCCTTGAGACGAAGTCCTCTAAGGACCTGTCTGAAAAGGCCACCAAGCCATCTGCTGAGGAGGCCAAAGCACCACCAGGTTAGGTTCACTGCATCTGCACTGTGTGTGTGTGTGTGTGTGTGTGTGTGTGTGTGTGTGTGTGTGTGTGTGTGTGGAGAGAGATTTACAAAAATGCTATATAAATAAATGTATTGTGGGTATATAGTGTAGTGTGTCACATTTTACATTGATGCTCAAGAATAGAAACTTGTGATGCAGTAACTCACATTTTAAACCAATTTCAAACTAAAAATGAGCAATTTTTAATATTTTTGTAAGAATATTGTCAGCCATCTCTCTTTCACACAACACTTGTCAAGTGACGAGGGTTTTTTGGTTGAATGGTAACAATGCTTATTTAGTTATGCTGATATACCCCCGCTGGTCACTTTATTAGGTACAGCTTGCTAATGTCCTTCAAGCCACCTTAAATATTTTTGGAATACTTTTGATGCATTCTGCATTCCTTGTGTAAAGAGTGGAAATTTTAGTTAATGTTGCCTTTCTATTCTCTCAAACCTGTATGCACATTCTCTGCCGACTTGCATTAACAAGGCATTTCTGTCCACACTACTGCCACTCACTGGATATTTTTTTTTGTATTTGGTAATTCACAATAAACTCTTGTGGTAGATCAGCAGTTCAGAAATACTTAGACCAGCCCACTTTGGGTCAACAAGCATATTATGTTCAAAGTCACTTAAATCTCATTTCTTTCCCATTCTGATACTTAGTTTTTATTTCAGCAAGTTGCATTTACTGCCTCTACGTTCCTAAATGTCTTAAGTTGCAGCCATGTGATACTGTATTTGTGTTGACGACAAGCAACTGAACAGGTGTACCTAATAATGTGGCTGGTGATGGTATGTTGAACTTTTCATGAAATGCGTGTTTTGATCAAATCAAAAGCATCTTGGTGCAATCGGTGTTTAAGGTGTGTATTTGCTTCATTCATTTTCCATCTTCTATGGATGCATGCAGTACTAAATATTTTTCTGATGTAATGCGAGTTCTTCGGTGATGATTGACTGGCTGTGGCGACCCCAGACATAGACAAAGAATGGGGGTTAAAAGATGCACATTCTCAGTGTTTCCAAATGTTCAGATTTTATTTGTACATTTGATTGCTTTGAAGCAGGTTCTCAGCTCATCTTTTAAATCTGTCCTCTAAGCTGATTTTCCCCACATCCTAATATCCTTCCTGCCAGAGACACCTCCACCCATTTTTCTTCATCTCTCCAAAAAGTCACCGCCATCCTGCCCACATGTATCTGCCTCACCCAATTTGTCCAAGAGTCTGCCAAGGTCTTTCGGTTTCCCAGCATCTGTTCTTGCAGACTAGACATGCCCCATCCCAACAACTTCCACAGTAAATATTCTGCTTAAGGCTCAGCAGAAGGATGAGATGTTTCTCCAAACCATCATTTTCTTTTCCATTAGCTTCTCTCCATCCACCTGTTGCCTGCAAATCACAAGCCCGAGAGACTGATTAGCTTTGCATGTGCTGCCTTTTTTCCATTACGTGTCTGAGAATTGTTTGTTGTATCTGTAACCTCCTGGCTGCATTTTTTTTTTATTGCCGTCTTCTATCAGCTCCCTGTATCAGAGTTGTACTGCCTTTTCATTCATTGTAAGCTCTTTTTCAGGGTTTCCTGCTCTTCTTTCTCCACTATTCTCTCCTCCTGGGCTGCCCTCATTAAACTCTGCAGCATCTGTGGCAAAACACCAGCCTATGTCCAAGCATGAGGTAAATTTAATGGTCCATTACAATTAAAAAATTTGTCTGATTAAATAAAGATTGAAAAGTCTTCCTTGATACAATCAAGTTATGATGCATATCAATAGCAGTCTAATTATGCCTAACCAGAGTTTTTTGTATAAATTGTTACCAGACAACAAACAATAAACCAGTTGGTGCAGTAGATTCAAAGAATAACAACAGATTCAGCATTCATGATTTGCATCTACTGGAGTCTGTGTATATAAATATTTTATGTAAAGGGGAGTGTTCAAAATAAGAGCAGTGTGGAATTCAATTGGTGAGGTCAGTCGTTCTGTAAAGAAACAGGTGTGAATCGGGCAAACATCATGATGGGCATGTTTCTCTTATTATGGTGCCAGGCCTATTTACCACATACCAGGAATCATGGACCAGTTTTGATATATCAAAATACTTGAAGTCATGTTGCTCAAGGGGAAATGCCCTTGGTTCCACTCCAACAAAATTAAGGTTATGGGGTGGCCAGCCCAATCTTCGGACCTTACTCGGAGAGAAAACTTGTGGGGTGACCTCAAAGATGTCGTTTCTGGTGTAAAACCCAGAAATGCCAATTAATTGTGGGATGTAGTCAAAGCATCCTGGATTGGAATACCAGTTAGAAGTTGGTTGATTCTATGCAACACAGATGTGAAGCAGTTTTAAAAACTTTGGTTCTACTGAACTAAATATTAAATTAGTGATTGATAAAAATTATAAATCTTAAAAAATCAAGATACGTATTTTGTTTGTAAAGACAAGTTCAGACACTGCAGCACAATGTTATTTTCTGTACAGTGGTTAAAAGTTATAAACATTTCTGTTTTGATTTTAAAAACAGTCTGCAATGCATGGAAATAAAAGCTGTTATAATAAATGTGGTGTGATTTTGTGCTTAACTTGCTATTCTTTAGGGTTTTTGCTGGGTATTAAATAGGATTCACTGTGATTGCAAAAGGCATTAAAAATGTCAAATAGTTCCATTGTATGAATCTTTTGAAGGAATTCGAGTTACTCGCTGCATTGATTTCTGATTCACAAATACCTAAATCTTTTAAACCTGTGGGGGAAAAAAGGACAACACCGTTCAAAGGACAAAGACATTTATGTATTTATTTGTTCTTGAGTACAAAGAGAGATTCCAGTCCACAAAAAAATAGACGACAAGATCCAAGACTGATTTTGGGAGACTGGTTGTGTCCCTGTTTCCGGCATTAAGAATTTAAATGCCATTAAACGGGTATTAAAAAAAAAACTCGACACATACAAAAATTCTGTTATGGAATCTTGAAAAGAACCCAGGTTTCTCATTTACCTTTCTCTTGTTTGCCAGGGATTTTAATTAACCTTATTAAAACACATGTATACAAATACATGCATATAGTAAGATGTAGTTTAATTTCTTTTTTATATTGTCGAATGCTCCACATAAATTATGCATAACAAAAAGAAATATGGTCCTTAAACCATGCACTTGTAGTTTTGGCACTGTGTGCAGGTAGCAAGTCCTGTTGGAAAATGAAATCGGCATCTCCCAAAAGTTGGTCAGCAGCAGGAAGCATGAGGTGTGCTAAAACTTCCTGGTAGACGGCTCCATTGACCTTGGAACTCGGAAAACACAGTGGACCAACACCAGATGATGACATGGCTCCCCAAACCATCACTGACTACGGAAACTTTAAACTAGACCTCAAGTGACATGGATTCTGTGCATCTCCTCTCTTCCTCCAGACTCTGATACCTTGATTTCCAAAGGAAATGCTAAATTTACTTTCATCAAAGAGCTTAACTTTTGGATCATTCAGCATCAGTCTAGTCTCTTTTGTCTTTAAACGCTTCTGACGCCTTCTTTTGTTCCTTGCTAACGCAAGGAATGCGACACCCATGTCTTGCATATGTCTGTTCCTGGTGGTTCTTGAACCACTGACTTTTGTGGCAGTCCAGTCTTTGTGAATCTCCCCCACATTTTTCAATGAGTTTTGTTTTATAATTCTCTCCAGTGTGCTGTTATCCCTATTGCTTGTACACTTTTTTCTACTACATCTTGTCCTTCCATTCACCTCTGTAATAATGTTCATGGACACAGAGCTCTGTGAACAGCCAGCCTCCCTAGCAATGACCTTTTATGTCTTGCCATGCTTGTGCAAGGTGTCAGTGGTTGTCTTTTGGACAACTGTCAAGTCAGCAGTCTTCCCTATGATTATGGAGCCTACAGAAATAGATTGCGGGACAATTTAATGGCCGTTGCAGATGTTTTGAATTAATTAGCTGATTAGAGTGTGGCACTAGGTATCTTCAATATTAATAGAAATAAACACTTGAAATATATTTCTGTTTATTGAATGTGTATAATTGTAATTATGAAAATCAGCTTTTTTACTATATTCTAATTTTATGACCAGAACCTGTGTATATAGAGAACCCAGTTAACAAATGAGACGAATGGTATATTTTAATAATTTATTTATTGAGGATATTAATTAAATATTACATATTTCTGAGTGGCAAAAATGTGAATGTCTAGTATTAGCAGTTAATTTAAAGGTGATATATGTCAGGTGTTTTAAATCAATGGGATGAAAAGCAGGTGTGAGTGGGCACCCTATATTTAAATAAGTCTGCTCTTCACAACGTTTGTGGAAGTGTATCATGGCACAAACAAATGAGATTTCTGGGGACCTCAAAGAGTTTTTGGTGCTCTAAAGAGTTTGGACTCTGCCAATCCACAGTCGGACCAATTGTGTGCAAATGGAGGAAATTCAAGGCCATTGTTACCCTCCCCAGGAGTAGTTGACCAGCAAGGATTACGCCAAAAGCCACTGTTCATCAAAAATGACATTTCTGTTCGTCTACAGTTTGCTAGAGATCATGTGGAAAAGCCAGAAAGCTATTATATATTTTGTGGATGGATGAGACCAAAATAGAACTTTTTTATTTAAATGAAAAGTGTTATATTTAAAGAAAGTAAAATACTTTAAAACATGATGGGCCTGTTTTGCTGCGTCTGGGAACCAGGACGCTTTGCCGTCAATGAACAACAAATTTTTTTCAGAGAATTCTAAAGGAAAATGTCAGAACATCTGTCCATAAACTGAATCTCAAGAGAAGGTGGGTCATGCAGCAGGACATTGACTCTACGCACACAACTCGTTCTACCAAATAAAGAAGAATAACATTTAACACTTTTAGTTGCAGTTACTGCTGCACGGGAGTCAAGACTTCACATTGAATCCACAGGGTCACATATTTTTGCAACTCACAAATGTGTAATATTGGATAATTCCCTTCACTAAATAGATCATAACAAAAATGAATTTGTCTAACTGGGTTCTTTAGCCAAGTTTATGAATTGTGATAAAATGTGATATTTTAGGTCATGTTAATGAAGAAATATAGAAAATCCTTACGCACTACTCTATCTGCATCAGTTCAGTGTTTACAGAATCAACCTTTTTTTCTTCCTTTAAGTCACGGATCCTGTACCTGCGTAAGACTTTTGTGTTTGTTGTGTGTAGTTTGGGTTAAACGTTTTGTACCAAGTCCCAAAAGAATAAGGTCTTATTGGTTTTATTTGCGTTTTTGGTCAGACAGCAGTTTGTAGATAAGTATTTATTTACTTCATCTTTTTTTTTTTTGGGGGAGTGGGTTTGTTGTGTGATTCCTAATCGATGTGCTAAAGTTTGGAAGCTGTTTGTAATCATTTACTGCCTGGTTTTGTGGTGATATCTGTTCAATTGAAATCTCTTATGGATTGGTCCCATTTGTGCACAGGTTTGTAGCGAGTGTAGACCCTGAAATTATTCTAATTCTAAACACCTAGAAGGCTCCATTTTATTTAATTTTAGTCTTTGCAAAATGGACAAAAAAAAACCAGAGGACCCAGTTTCGATCCCTGTGCGGGGGCAAAATGTCTGTGTGGAGTTTGCATGTTCTCCCATGTTTGCATGACGTTGCTACCGTTTCCTCCCACAGTCCAAAGACATGCATGCTAGGTAAATTGGAAATGCTAAATTGTCACTGACTTCTGTATAGATATGTGACTTTGTGTATAAAATGAACCTTGCGTATGAATATGTTCCTGTCAATAAATGGCCACTGGCTCTGAAGATGATATTTAAACAAAAATAGTCTTTATGGTGTGCAATGTAGACATTGTGCATCAGTACACAAACTAGCTCCAGTACCCACACACCTAGATCCACGTTTTGATGAAAATGTGAAAGAGCATGTCTGCACGTAGAAGTATAGTGGTGATTGTAATTCTAGCGTTATGGAATGTTTGAGTGGCTCAAATGGCCACTTTTAGTGCAGACACTACTCGCGTAGGTCCGCCCTCTCTTTGATTTGGAAAGCCACCGTTTCTTGACCGTTGTTTTGGTATTAGATTTTTGTATGTTTCCTATTTAAGTTGGCTTCTTTTATTTAGTTTGGTTCTGTCCTGGAATCAAGAATTTTAAATGTAAAATCTACATCTCTTGCTCTCTCTCGCTGTCTCTCACTCCTTGCAGTGTCACAGTGGGAGCACCAAACAAACAAATGTGAGGGAAGATCAGGGGGACTCTGTTGTAGTGGGAGATCCCTTTGCTCAAATGGACACAATTCATGGTCAGTAATCATTTTAACTTAAAATAGCCTATAAAAATCTTAAAACCAATTTATATCTAGAATTATTTTCATTGATCTTGATATTTTACTTTACACAGGAACTAAACCCACAGAAGATAGTGAACTAGACAAATCCAGCCAAGACGACAAGCCCAGCTTGGCCAAAACGGTACGTGACTTAATCAGTTGCATTGTAGTTTCTCTAAGTCTAGGTTTTGACGTATTGCTGCACTTCACTCTTTAATGCAGATTTAATCTAGTTTTAATTTGTATTGCTTTTGAATTTCATAGGAAATCGTTCTGAAACATGCTGATTCTTGGACAAACCTGGGCAAGATGGCTGCTCTTGCTCCAGCTAACATCCGGTCATCCAAGGAGAGTTTTCAACAATTCCGCAAAGTAGCCATGGAGAAGGAAGAACGAGAAAGGACACGTAAGCTGCAGCTAGGGGCTGGACGAGAGAGGAACAGCTCAGACAAAAGCAGGTGTGGCCTTTAGTATATTAATATGAGGCAAGACTGCCTTAGAACATTACACAGTTTTATCTTTGTAATGTGTAATTCCATTAATTTGCATCAAACCAGTATTTTGTAGTCATTGACTAAATTTGACTAAATTTTTGATGCCCTGATCTTGTCTTTTTTTTTTTTTTTTATGTAATTAACTTTCCAATACAAGGTCTGCATTGGCTTGATGAAGGGTTAGATAACAGGAAGTTCAGCGATACTTTATAATACTACTGACTGCTGCTTTTTTTTTTATGATTTACAGCTTGGTTTCTAAAACCAAATCAGAGATGCAGGTCTTGAGGACAGAGCCGGAGTCTGCAGAGCTTCCCATTATGTCTGCCATACTGGACCAGCCTAAAACGCCAGAACCGTCTACTCCTACCATGTGCACAATGGACCATGAAAGAGAGATGGCACGGAAGAGAGAACAGGAGAGACGCAGAAGGGAAGCTGTAAGTACTATACTATATATACATTTTTCTCTCTCTTCTTTCCAGTGAACATTTTCCACAGACAATTTGCTTAATTTAGTAAAGATTTATGCTTCGCAAAGAGCAGGTTCTCTGCTGTTTGTGCCTGTATCAAAGCACAGATTTAGAATTTAGAATAAACCTGAATATTGTCTTCTCTAACCTTGCCTTCACTGATCTTGTTTATTTAAATCTGTCTTTTATGCGAAATTTAATTGTTGGAATGCAGCAGATTAGGTGCAGTGTCTGTTTCAATTGAGCGCCTTACATTATCATGTGACTGATTAAGTCATTTACAAATGTATATACTCTAGATGTCTGTATAACGCCAAAAACAATGCACAATGCTACCCATCACATCGTATCAATAGGTTATCCACAAATTACTGTTTATCTCTCCACTATAAAAATAAAACTATCCTATTTCTATGTCTAAATCAGAGAGGAATGTCAAATATGGGGTGTTTTACCAGAACAGCTACACACTTCCTATACATATCTTCAAATGATTGACTAGTTAGCTGCATTTGTGGTTTTTACTTTAGCAAGTCTGTGTCATCCTTATCTAACAGTATTTGACATTCTTGTCCACAAAGGTCCAGCATGTCTGCAGGTACAGGGGTTGGACAATGAAACTGAAACACCTGTCATTTTAGTGTGGGAGGATTTATGGCTAAATTGGACAAGCCAGGTGGCCAAACTTTATTAATTGCACATTGCTCCAGTAAGAGCAGAGTGTAAGAGCACACAACATTATTGGTGACATACCAGAGTTCAAAAGAGGACAAATTGTTGGT